>JADBJO010002929.1:230000-235000 GCA_016801955.1 Conus betulinus | reverse complement strand
GAAGAAGAAAAAAAACCATACACACACCAAGTCATTCTGAGGAAAACTAGTCTGTCAATATTAAGTGTGAAGATGCCTCTACTCAGCGATAAATGTGAGAACGCACTGGGGCGTTTGCAAGCTGGGCAAAGTCACCCTGAAGTCACCCGACACTTCAACATGTGCCAGAGCACCCTCAGCAGGCTTCTGAATCGTCATCGCATCACCGGCCCATGGCAGACCAACCAAGCTCTGGAAGACGTTTGGCAACAACTCCAGCTCAAGACCGCTACGTCCAGGTCAGCCACGCAAAACTGATTCTGGGCATGTCCATGCAGCCAGAAGCATCTCAAGGAGAGGTGACTCTGTCATCTTAGGGAGTTAGGGTGGAGGTTGAGTTAGCTCCCTTAGAATTTTTACAGTATCTGAAACTAGGCCTGTCTTCATGGCAAATAGGATTTAGGCATCAGTTTGGTGGGATAAGTTTGAAAAAAAAATGTGTTAGTTTTGTTAGATAAAGTCAACATTGGTCAAGTCAGGAACAACTTCCTAGGCTTTGCAACTCAGTTTCATCCAACTGCACTGAATGCTCTTAGCCAGTTTGGTTATGATAGAAGTAAAAAGACAATGACATATGCCAATCAGTTGACCCCCCTACTCTCACTCATGCTGGCTTTGCGACCAAGCAATCATTATGATTAACACAGGCCCTAGCAAGAGGTGAACTGAAAATGCTGCAACAGAACCAGCATCAATGAACACCACCAAAGTGACCAGGCCACAGTGCTCTCTCTCCTCCAGCAGGCCGTCTCATGACCATCAGACATGGACCGCTCCCTGTGGACCATTGGTTCAGGGGCTCCTGCGGGAAAATTGTGTGTGGGCTGTGAAAGGGAAGCTGGAATGAGCGGCATGGGAACTGACTCGTTTCAGAAAACCCTCATCGTGGGACACACAGACAGCTGTTTCTGATCTGTAGCGCCAGAAATGTTGCTCAAGCATCCATATGTGGGTGAAGGGCTGACCAGCAGTTGAAGGCCTCATAGGTCCCATCACCTTTACAGAGAGAATTTGTTATGAATGGTGCAGAGCAAGCCAGCTGATGTCATTGAAGCAAAGACAGCAGTAGTGAAGATGGTTCTGAACACCGTCACCCTTTGTTCAAGGCGTGACAACACCACAACAATTCAGCAGACATTCCATAAAACATAACAGCAGTGTTAACTTGGATTTGTGCTGTAGTCCGTTTGTCCCGCAGCCACAAATGATTCTTAACATCACCTATTGTGTTAAAGAAGGTGAGAAAGCAAAAGCAAATGAAAAAAAAAGTTTCATACCCAATTTCTAATGGAGTGAGCTCCCTTAATGGGTGAGAACATGGACAAATCCTGAATATGTTTAGGTATTTTGAAGCCCTATCTTGGACAGTGGTTAGTCTTCTTTGAGTTCTCTTCGAAATGTCCAAACCACTTGTGATTTTGTCTTTCTACCCTCCCTGTGCTCCCGACACGGAGAAAGAAAAGTTAGAATGATCCTCAATGTCTGGAGCATGCCTGATGGCAGAACAGCAAAGCTTTTCATCTGGATGACCATCATCCTCACCACCTCATCCATTTCAGTCTCCAGCCTAACCTCACTGGCCTCCCCCTAGTGGAATCAGGACCTCTATGTCCAGTTTATCAGCACCAAGTTTCAACCTGACAGTGTGCTGCTGTTTCTCCAAAGTTATAAGCCTGTGACCCCACCATACATCCCCTTCGATAACCACTGGGTGTGCAGGCAGCGATGGCCGAACAGCCACAACTGGCACAGTATCTACAAGTCCTACCTTCAAAGACTTCTGACTTAATGACAACATGGACAATACGTCGTTTGAAAAAAAAGGTGTTGAAAAGGATGAATCGCCATTGCTCAAATAACATCCTTAAAGTAAAAATTGTTCTTAAAACATTTCATCCTAAATTCATGACTGAAATCTCATGGAAATGTTTTCCTTGATGTCCACTGTAGAAAGTAACCACCGTAGTTGTGTGCCCCTGACAAAATTTGAAACAAGCCTGAAGAGTCTTCCCACTGTGTACTTTGATTCTTGCCTCCATAGTCATGTGAAATGGACTATCCTCCTCGACAGTGACCCTCTGTCTTGGCCAGTCCCACGCAGTACAGCTACATGGTGGACACGTTCTTTGGCTCCTTGTGGAGGACCACACCACACACAGCGCTGGCAGGAGCTGCGATCAACAGCTCAAAATGCCTCGCTCAACAGCTCAAAATGCCTAGCTCAACAGCTCAAAATGCCTTGCTGAACAGCTCAAAATGCCTCACTCAACAGCTCAAAATGCCTCGCTGAACAGCTCAAAATGCCTCGCTGAACAGCTCAAAATGCCTCGCTCAACAGCTCAAAATGCCTCACTCAAACGCTCGCCTCTATGAGACAAAACATTAAGTCGTCGTGAAAGAGGCTAACTGGGGAGATATCTCACAGGCAGAAATGTATCCGTTGGTAGGCCGAGGTTTCAAAGGGGGGTAACTGCTGGCAAAAAACAAACAAACAAACAAACAAAAAAAAAAACACCTAAAACAAGAGCTAGGACAGAAGTACAGCACTGCCAGGCTGAACATAACCAAAGTACAAAATGAACTCAATGCGTTTCAGCCAGGTTTGGCCTTCTGCAGGTGAGACAAAGAACATTCAAGACAATGGAAACAAAGGATGAACAGACAAGCCACTTATCTCTTTGAACTGAGTGCAAGAGGTCAAAACATGTCATGTTTGTTTGTTTGTTTTACAGTTTGTCTATTCTTTTGTAAAACAAACGCAGTATGTTTCTGACCTCTTGCATACAGTTATTTCTCTCTCTCTCTCTATACATATATATATATATATTATGCTGAAAATTAAGTAGTGGGGGAAAGCAAGTGCAGGCTAACAATTCTTCGTCAGTATAGTAATGACTTGGCAAAGATTTGAACTTTTAAAAATAATCTGAAAGAGGGTGGGGAAAAAATTGGAAACATGAAAATTAAGAAAATATGTTATAAATATGAAAACACTTCACTAGCTGCATGAGGATCCATCGTAGTCCCTCTCGAAGGCAGATTTATGAACATATTGCCTGCTCCCAGGCCTTCCGTCCGCTAGATTGGACTCACCAGGAGGACATGGCGGATTGTGTCTGTGCTCTTGGCGTCAAATACAGACACACCACAGTCCATAATTCTGTGGTGTTCTCGCCACCAAGGGTTAAAAAAAGAACCCAACAGCACCCCTAAAGCAGCCAGTGAAGGATAGTAAAATGAAACAAAATGAAACTGTGGAGAGGAAAAAAGTTGCTGAAAAACTGAAAACATTATGCACACAGTACAAAATGTAGGGGGCAATCTTTGATCGATCGATCGATCTATCTATCTATCGATCTTATCTATGTATGTATGTATGTATGTATGTATGTATGTATGTATCTGTCTATATAATAATGGTGTTGCTGACCAACAACAATTTTTTAAAAAGTGCTCAACCGAATTGGGAGCAGCATCCGTTAAAAGTTGGATTAAAATGTAAGCATAAAATCAACAGCGCTGTTTCTTGCTTGCTGGTGCAGTCGTCAGTGTGGGGGTGTCGGGGGGTGGTGGTGGAGGTGATTTGTGATTTGTTAAACATTGATCCATAGTCATGTTTTTATGGCCACTCTTAATTTCTCTGATGACTGCACCAGCAAGAAACAGCGCCGTTGATTTTATGCTTACATTTTAATCCAACTTTTAACAAATATATATATATATATATATATATATTCTTTCATGTGGCGGCACAGTAATCTGATTCCCATAGCCTGTAAAAATTACAGCATTATTGAAGAGTATTACATATTTCAACATGAGTTCCTTACCACCCACGCCCTACCCATCCAAACTCCTGAATCAAAACTGAACTTTCAATAAGATCCGGTTCAGAAAATTTGTTTATATATGTGTGTGTGTGTGTGTGTGTGTGTGTGTGTGTGTGTGTGTGTGTGTGTGTGTTTGTGTATTATTCTGAGTGTGTGAGTGGGTGGGATGTGGGGTGGTGGTGGAGGTGATTTGTGATTTGTTAAATATTGATCCATAGTCATGTTTTTTATGGCTACTCTCAATTTCTCTTTGGAGATAATAAAATCAAAGTGTTCTTGACTTGACTAGACTGGATCCCCTCCCCACCCCTTCCCATTTTTTTTCGCCCATCATAAGTTTCTTCTATTAAGTAACTTTTTATTTCTCTGAAATCTAAGCCTCTGTGTGTGTGTGTGTGTGTGTGTGTGTGTGTGTGTGTGTGTGTGTTGTGTGTGTGTGTGTGTGTGTGTGTGTGTGTGTGTGTGTGTGTATGTGTGTGTGTGTGTGTGTGTGTGTGTGTGTGCGTATATGTGTGTGTGTGTATGTGTGTGTGTGTGTGTGTGTGTGCGTGTGTGTGTATGTGTGTGTGTGTATGTGTGTGTGTGTGTGTGTATATGTGTGTGTGTGTATATGTGTGTGTGTGTGTGTGTGT
This sequence comes from Conus betulinus, assembly GCA_016801955.1. NCBI lineage: Eukaryota > Metazoa > Mollusca > Gastropoda > Neogastropoda > Conidae > Conus > Conus betulinus. The sequence goes on along the minus strand of JADBJO010002929.1, from coordinate 230,499 downwards.
GTGTGTGTGTGTGTGTGTGTGTGTGTGTGTGTGTGTTTTCACACAGGTATTTAGCTCACCAGAGGGTTGAGACGTGGCACTATGCCAGGGTGTCTCCAGCTCGATGAGTTCTTTGGGGGTCAGTGGCTTCTGGAAGGTTCCGGAGCTAGCAGGACATGTGCTTGTCTTCTCCGCGCTGCATACACTGCAACACCAATCATCATCAGCATCATCAATGTCATGATCCACCGCAACTCTCAACCTACCAGTAGTGTACTTTAGTGCCATCAACGTAGTAATCACGGTTATCATCATGGAAGTCTGTTATGTCTTTACATTGTCATCATCATTTCATGGCACCTATCCCTAATACCATCAGTAATCACCACCATCTTAATATCATTAAGACCACCATCACACTTTCCACAGTCATCATCATTACCATCGCTGTCACGATGTCATTATCGTTTTCAGGCACCCCAAAATCACGATCATAACAATCATTATTACTACTCATTTA
>JADBJO010002929.1:162500-225000 GCA_016801955.1 Conus betulinus | reverse complement strand
TGTCTCATTCTTGTGACCGGTGCAGTCTGTGACTGTACCCACTCTTTTGGAGGCTTTGGGGGACCCAGCATGGAAGGTGAGATGGGTCCTGCTGGCATCAGACGACTTCCCTGCTCGGGCTTTGGCTTTGAATCATGCTCCACAGACTGGCAGCTTTCTGGTCTCGCTTCTGCCCACATTTTCCCGTTAGCAGTCAGAGAACACTTACCATCCCTGACGTCAACTTTGTCGCCCACTCTGCAAGATCAGAAGCCAGTTCCTCCTCAGGCTTCCTCAAGGCCTCTGCCAGTTCTGTCAGGGTCATCGCCTGGTCAGGTGCCATGTTCAGCTGGCGCAGTATGGAGTCACTTGAACTCCCGGCCATGCCTGGTTCTTCTTCCTCCATCAGCTCTTCTTCAGCAAAGAATACTGGATCGTTGAATGTCAGGGTACCCATCATGTCTTGGAATCTGGTGGTGAATGCTGAGGTCACGAAATTGGCGTGACAGTCCTCATCCATTTCATCATCATCTTCGAGGTCCAAGCTGTCATTAGTGTCAGCGTCACTACCCCTGTCCTTCAGTGCACCCCTAGTACTGCCGCTGTTCACATCCTTTGCTGCAGTTGATGTGGTATCTAAAGCGCCTGTTGTACTATGCGCTGTGCTCTCTACACCAGTTGGGCTCATAGCAGAATTCAAAGCCGACATCTGGTTCATAAAGTACTGCTGCGCATCTGCTTGCTTTGCCACTGAAGAAATGGAAACCGATTCATGGGAGCTGGCGGATTGGTCACGTTTCCCAAACACGCATTGCCATTTAACCCTGCGGAAGTGCCCCCTGTAGAACTGGAGGCCCTGTCCTTAAATTTTCTATTCCCAGATTTTGGGCCCCTTTGGTTTGATGAGGCTTCAGGTGGTTTCCACTGAGTCTTACTGGACTGAAAACTGGTGAATTGGAAGCATTGGATCTCCAGTGAGCTCTCCCTCTATCTCCCCCTCTACCTGCAGCTCCCCCTCTCTCCCACCCACCCACCCCCTTCCTCTCCCTCTGCCTCTGGCCCCCTGGAAAGTGGGGGGGAAAGGCGGTCCATTGCAGTGTGATATCTGGCCGTGCGGCTGGGACCATGAATGGTCTCCCCTGCAGCGGGTCGATCAGGAGTGGCCTCCTTTGCTGGACTGGCTGGGGCGAAAAACGTCTACCCTGCACACAAGCAGAACACTGAACAATACTTCAGACTTCCCACAGCACAATTCCATCACTTCCCAGTCACATGCTGATACCTTCTTCCTTCCTCAACTCTCACCCCTACCGCCACTACACTAGCAGTTTTCCCCAGCATTGGAAGGACTCCAGGATAGGGGGGTGCAGCAGTAGTGACTGGGAGTTGGTTCCACTTGGACCAGGTCCAGGGAAACGTGTTGAACAGGGGTGCATTTTAACTCTGTTCTTGGTAAAGTCAATGAGCAACCCTCAGGATCATAGGTCAGAGCACTTGAAGCAGGCAGCTGGATCAACACCTGCTCCACTGTCCACTGATCTTGTACAGCATGGACAGTCAGGTGCTTCTTCTTCTTGTCTTCCAGCCTGGGCCATCCTTGTTCACTGAGCATGTTGGTGACAGGGCTAGGAGTTTTCCAGTGGTCTCTGCTGTGTCTGGCTGCTCCTCTCTCGCCTGCTTCAGGAAGGGCTGCGACGTGCTGTTCGCAAAGGTCAAAGGTCACAGGTTCATTTCTCTGAGATTCACCTCAGGAAGCCAGCTTTTCAGTTGCTCTTTACAGACGTATTCTTGACACGGCTGGTCCAGTGAAGGTCGACAGCGACAGTTATGCCTAGTTGCTTGGTCTTCTTTGATGTTTTCAGAGTTTGTCTGTGGAGATGATAAGTGGACATAAGGGGATGCTTGGTCTTGCTGGGCCAAATATGGATGACATTACTCTTGCTTGGATTCAGTTCCATTTGCCAAGTTTTTCATCAATTCTCTGTAGCATTTAGGTCTTCCTGGGGAAGAATCTGGTCTTCATGGTTTCCAATTTTCCTGATACAAGGCCGTCGTTAGCAAAGGGTTAACCTTGGAATGCTGGATAAATTCCAAGAAATCATTCATGTAAATCAAGAACAGAAAGGGTGTATGTATAACTGTAATCATTCCTCTATGTCTCAGTTTTCTTGGGATCTTATGATCACTTTAATTCAGTCAAATCTGCCTAAATGTAAGGAAAAGAATTATGGCTATGACCATGCCTCAGGCATTTGTTACATTTCAGGAGCCATGCATTCCAAAAAGAAGTACATAAAAAAAAATGCATTTGTATTTGCATAGAATTTCTTTACTATTTGCTGTTTCAGTAGAATTTCTTTACTATGACTGAAAAAAATCTGCTAAAATCAGGTCTTGATGCGAAGGGGTTTTCATAGCAAAGATGATACTACACATGATCACTACTACACAAAAATGCTCAACATCTAACATCATCCACAAGATCAGTCAAACCGTCAAGATATTATATATATATATATATATATATGTAAAGCAAAAAAAACAGATTTTTGTTGGCAGCTAGGTCGGTGGGTTGATCGTTAGGCTGGTCAGCTGATAGATGAATCAGTGACTTGGTTGATAGGTATGTCGGCTGTTTGGTTGTTGGGCAGATCAGCCACTTTGGTTGGTTGGTGAGTGGCTTTGGTTGTTAAGTCAGTAAGTAGCTTAGAGTGCTGTGTGGGTAGGTAGGTTTAACTGTTAGGCAGGCACGCAGGTCTGAAAGGTTGTGAGTGAGGAGGTTAGATTTATAGGCACATCAATAGCTTTGAATGGTATGCGAGTCAGTTGGTTTGGTTGTTAATTAGGACAGTCAGTTTGAATGGTATGCAGATCAGAGGGTTTGATTGTCAACTCTCAACAGTTTTTGAAATTTTTGCATTTTGCAGAATTTTTCATAATTTTGCGTAACATTCTGTACATTATTTCTAAAATAATAATACTTCTCTGATGAATGTGTCTATTTCGGGTTTTCTAGGCGATACATTGCTTCAGATAACAAAAATGTTTTTCAAATACCATAATTCCGGGAACAAAACTGTCGATCACCGGTGATCAAAATTCAAGGGAAAGAGCTGAAGAGAGTTAATAAGAACAGACGGTTTGAATAGTACATGAGTCACTGGCTTTGGTTGTTAAGTATGTCAGTATGTTACAATGGTATGTGGGTCAGTGGATTGTTGTTTTTTTTTTTATGGCAGGTAGGTGGGTCGGAAGCTTTAGCTAGCTGGTGGGTCAATATATTTGACTGTAAGGTCAGTAGATCTAGCTGGTAGATAGGGTCTCCACTGGGTTTGACTGTTAGGTCATCGATGGGAATGTTAGGATCTTGGTTGGTTTCAGGATGAAGGAAAGGGACACAAAAGGCTGGTGGCTGGGATGCTGGGGAGTGTCGATTGGATTTTTTTTTTTTTTTTTTTTTTTTTTTTTTTTTTTTTTTTTTTTGCTGTCCCAACCTCTCCGCCACCTTAGAGGCAGTGCACCCACACCCGCTCTTTCTGACATCCCGTCCACAGCCACAGCCCGGTCGGCCCTGCCGTTGCCCCGGCGCCCAGGCAATTCACAGGGAGCAGTCAATGTCAAGTCTGTCAAGAGGCAACCCACTGGAGGAGACACTGCACTGCTGCCGAGTCACTTCGGTGGTGTTCAATGGTGCCTGTTCTGATCTAACATATGCAGGAGATGGTGTTCAATGCAGTGGTGCTGTTCTGATCTAACATTCGCAGGACACCACCTACTAAGCCCCCTACTGACGACAATAATTGCTTAGCCGTGGAACCAGTGTGAGTGAGCTCTCCCTCCGGAGGGCGCCACCATCTGTCCAACGACAGCCCCCATTGATTCACCAATACCGGTGACCCCTACAGAACCAAACCAAGGCCACAGACGTGGAGAGGACATCGAAACTGAGGTCACTATGAGAGCAGGGCAGGAAGGGCCACAGAATCTGAGACTTTTTTTTTTTCTATGCTGATCAATGAGAATGAGGAAGATTAAAATGATGCTACGGATTTCCATTTCGGTCTGAGACTGCATGAGAGGGCTGTACTCTTCACTTCCATCATAATATATCCCGGCGTCAGCCAGGCCCGAGAGATACTGGCACCTGCAGTGTTGATCAGGAAATTTGAGCAACACTCTATAAGAAACGCATCCATCAATTGGATGAAACTCGACTGTGTGGTCCCAGTCTTCCCAACTGAGTCTGCAGCAAACTCAACTCTGGGTAGGAGCTGGTTGGGGCAGAAAAAAAAAAAACCATGACTCTGATGGGATTCGAACACACGACCTCCCAGCCAGGACTCTGCAACGCTAACCACTTCATCACGGCGGCTGGTCTCGATTGGATTCTTGTCATGCTTTGTTTGTTGGTAATCCTCTGCAGACTACCTAGAGTGATCACAACCAAAAGCTAGATCATGGAGTACATTTCATCCATGGAGTCGAAGGATAGCATACATGACCATCATTCATTGCCTTGACATTCATGAGACTACACTCATCGTCCGAGGACTTGACCGGTTTTAAGAAAAAAAAAAAAGTAAATAAATAAACAGCGCTGGGAGAGAGAAAGATAAAAAGCACAAAAACTGAAATTTTTTCCACACTTAAAAACAATGAATAATAACCACAATGAAAAGACCCAACTCTACAAGACACTTATATCAATGACAGAAATTATGGAACACACACACACACACACACACACACACACACACACACACACACACACAGACACACAACAACAACAACATTCTCCCATCCACCAACCGACCCAAAACGAAACTTGGTTGAATGAAAAACCGAAAGAACTGATCAAGAAATGCCAAACAGCCAATAACCTACAAGGACTGTACATCTATAAACACTACTCCAACAGCAACATTAAGAAGCCCCCTACCCTGTACACTTAAACAGAACCGCTGCCATGTGTAATGCTCTACATTCCACAGAAAACGTGACAACAATCAAACAGGTGTTTTTTTCTGTCTCATAGACCACAAAAATCATGGTCAAATAATTAGGTATTCTACTAAACTAAGTTTAATTCATAAGTTTAAATTTTCCGATATTACCGCTTATGCATAAATGTCCTCTACCACCCTTTGCATTTTATTTTCTGAGTTTTGAAAAAAAAAAAAAAAAAAGAATGTGTTATGTATATACCTGAAACTGGTGACTTCCCCAATGTCCTCCACGCCACTGGCCACTGGGGTGACCCTGGAACCCACCATCCCAGCCATGAGGCCATGACTTGTTGACCAGGCTCCACATGGGTTTCCAACCCTGGAGTTTCTTGGTAACCGCTCCCTGCTTCTCCAGTTTGTACAGAACGGCATTGACCGACTTTTTGTCGCAGTGTCCGAGGTGTTTGACAATCTGAGCTGCTGCTTTGCCTGTTTTTTGTTGGTGCAGATAGTCTTTGATCCTCTGCTCTAGGGGTTTGTTAACAGTAGTGTTCATTTGGCCCAGCTGGTCTGACTGTCTCACCGTTTTTCCACTCTGCAAGTGTAAACATCAGAATGAGGGCAGATACAAACATGTATCCCATGTGAGTGTGCTTGGTGTAGTTTGCATGCAGCTGTACGTGCCGGGTTCACCCACTGTCACATCATGAGAATGAAGGAATCAAAAACACATACACACACACACACACACACACACACACACACACACACACACACACATTTTTTGCATGCATTCTTTACTACTACTGCTTGCACATATACCTATGAAAAAAACATGTACATGATTTGAGCACATTATTATGTGCCACTGCATGCATAAACACATGTATGTGCCCACTTATGCATGAATGCATGCACACACACACACACACACACACACACACACACACACACAGCACACAAGCACAACTGCACACCCTAAAATCACCACCTGTAACAGATCTATGTGTAAACCTAAGGACGTAATTACAAACTAAAAACATACTAGCATGCAAATCACACACACACACACACACACACACACACACACACACACACACACACACACACACACACATTGTACTTATTCCACTCTCAATCTGTTCTTATCCACTCTGTCATCACTCTTACTCTTAAATGGGAAAAACAAATTTTCAAAACCACACACAACACACACACACACACACACACACACACACACACACACACGCACATTGTACTTATTCCACACAATCTGTTCTGATCCACTCTGTCATCACTCTTACTGGGAAAATGTAAAACAAAAAACCACACACACACACACACACACACACACACACACACACACACACACACACATATCAGCCCACGTCGCTGCACATCATAATTTTGATCTCGGATGACATATACAGATAGCATTCATTTTTCCTCAGAAGACCTGTCAAGAAAAGACAGAACAAGAATTCATTCATAAATATTATCAACAAAGAAACTGCTGAGGCTGCTGCTCTTCCTTTAATAGCTGCAGAACAATTTCAATCTTTTTTCTTTTTTTGGTCCTTTTTTTTTTTATTATTTATACGATGATGTCAGAGCTGTAAGTTGCCAGTATTCATACTCAGAGTTCTGCATCAATATATGCCCAATCTCTTTCACACCTTTGACACCTCAGAATGGCATTCCTTGCTTTAAAAACAAATAAACCAACAAATATACTCATGATACTGTCATGCAGTAACGTCCAAATGACACATACTTGGCATCTCTTGGTTTTTTTTTTTTTTTTTTATTATGAAAACAATTACAGTAACAAACTTATACAATTAGGTCTCATAAAATATTGAGGTGTATTTGTACATTTGAAAAATCTGGTTTCACAGAGACTAATCTCTTAGTGGCATTACTCACAGACAACATTCTTCAAACTTATACAATTAGGTCTCATAATATACTGAGATGTATGTGTACATTTGAAAAATCTGGATTCACAGAGACTGATCTCTTAGTGGGGTTACTCACAGGCAACATTCTTCATTGCACACCTGAATAAGAAGCCAAACCTTTCACTGTGACTGATTGTGAAAAAAGTGGGAATTCTCAATAATCTGCTAATAATGCATTTTTTTTTTTTTTAATTAGGTGTTCATAAATGTTCACAAATGTTTCACATATTTCATACATTTTTTTTTTTTTTGATCAATGAGCAAATTCATAAAACAAACAGAGGAAAAAATAATACTGAGACTTACATCCATCGCCACATATTTCACACTTTTAAAAATTTTTTAGATCAATGAGCCGATACATAAAGCAACGAGGAAAATATGATATCGAGACTTAAATCCATGACAAGCTCAAGGGTCAGATCTAATCTTGCCTCTGCATCCTGAAAGAACAGAATAAGGGATCATCGATTCCAATACTTCTCTGGCATGTGCATGCATTCGGCAAAATTATAGCAGAGCATTCACATACAGAATGTGCGCATTTCATGTTTCACTAGTCAACCACATCATCCAAAAAAAAGTTTGTACTGTGTGACTTTTACCAGTTAACACAAATCATTCATGCATTTGTTCACCCTCTATCATCGTCACAGCTAATGTGAATGACGGTTTGTTTTTGTAAGAAGGCATTAGGAGTTTGAAAGTTGCTTGGGTTTCTTACTTTAGACGAACACTTTGTTTCTTTTTACAGGGTTTCACCAACATACTCACAACATATAACAGAGAACATATAACAGAAAACATACTACAGACAAACATATAACAGAAAACATACTATAGGCAACACATAACAGGTGCACAGTGTGGTCTCAAAACTTTGGTGGGATGTGATGTAGCATATATATGTGAAAACTAGTTGACAAGAAGTGTCATCTCCTTGTTGAACCTGAAACTACAGGCTCTATTTTGCACAGCCAAAGACCTGTTACACTGTCCAGAGCGTTTAAAAAAGGACCACTGGGCTTTCATCAGCGCTCATGCCCCATGAAGTGGCTTTCCCTAAACACTGCTTGATGCTTTGTCAAAAAAAAAGGGAGTTTTTCTTATGATTACAGGCTCGGACTATCCATTCACCACTTTAAATGAAAAATGGAGTAAGTGAATCACAGAAAAAAAATGTGGAAGACTGTGACACTGTGGTTTCAGACTCTGTAACAATCATTGGCTGTAGGCCTACTTTGATGACAGCCAGAGTATAAGGTGTCGTTCATGCACCAATGAACACCACCCGATATGAAGTTCACGTCAAAGAGCAAGATTAGGAGCCCCTTTAGTGATGACAAAGGGTGCTGAAACTTCCAGAAATCAATCACGACTCTCCATGAAGAAACTGACCTTCATGCTTAGTTTATTCAGAAAATGACAATGCCTTTAACAGTAATTACCTTTTTCTGTTCTATGCTTATACTAGTATCGAACTTTGAGTCAGTCAGATGGCTGTATTCAATGAAAGTTCTTTTTCATAACCATTTGTTCATACTCTCTCTCTGTGCATGCGTGTGTGTGTGTGTGTGTGTGTGTGTGTGTGTGTGTGTGTGTTGTGTGTGTGTGTGTGTGTGTGTGTGTGTGTGTGTGTGCATATGCATATATGCATGAAAAAAAAAGAAGAAGAGGAGGTGCACATGAAAACCTACCTCCACCTACCTTTTTAAAAGTTGACCTGAACTTGGGGGAAAAGATCTTTTTCCTGTAAATTCTGACACTTTATTTAAACTGCTGAGTGCTAAAGGTCAGAACGCTCTTTCTGATGTCTGCAAAAAGGTCAGTGTACCCCTAACAAATACACTGAATCTGGAGCCCAACTGAATTGACAAAGTATGCAAGTTCACCGTTTCCTCTTGTTGGTTGACTCATGAAGACTTCCTAGTCAATGCTCCCAGGGGTCTGCTGCTGCTGGGGTCGTGACTGCACATACCTAAGTGTGGTTGTGTATCTGGATGCTGGAATGAGCAGGATGGATGTAATACCATGGGTAGATATGAAAGACGAGTCATAAAAAAAGTTTTAAGAATAAACATTATTTTTCAAAAACCTGACCGGTAAGATCACATCATAATCATGTATATAACTGACAGACGCAATAAAAACAAATGAAGTCTTTTCCCCTACACTCAACTGACAGACATAATAAAAACAAATGAAGTCTTTTCCCTACACTCAAGAGAAGTTTGTTTATATACTCAGCACTTCTGCACTCACACACACACACTACTCTACCTTACTTGGTCAGTCCCAGACTCTGGCTTGGGGGCTTCGTCAGGATTCTTTCCCAAGCCCTTCACTGGCATGAGCTACCAAGTAAGGTCTAGTCTAGTCATTGTCTTCTAGGCCAGTCTGCTACACTCTGTCCAAGCAGTTCACTTGCGTCAGAGGGTCAGCAGCTGATGCACTGTCTTTCTGTCAGTGTCCACCTCCGGGCCCAGCAGTGGTCCTAGCCGTTGTAACCGTCTACGGCTGTGCTGTCGCAGTGCTAGGACAAAACTGTCTCCTATAACCTGGAGGCCCTAACACTGGTCTGTCACTAGTGTTACTGTCACTGTAGTATGACACTGTAGTACACTCAAGGCCGAGTGTTGAGCTCCCTAGCTAACTACAAGTTAGCCAGTCCGCTCTCTCCTCAAGGCCGAGTGTTTGAACTCCCTAGCTAACTATAAGTTAACTAGTCCGCTCTCTTCAAGCTCCCGTGTCGTACTGCCAGAGTTCGTCTGCTTGTTTACCTGAGTGTCAAGTGAACACTTCTCACGCGAGGTGCACTTCCGTTGAGCTCGCCTATGAGCGCAGAAACCGTGCGTCACCATACAACAAACAAAAAAACACTTAAACTCCTACATTCATGTAAAGAAAAATCGAGATGGTTATACCATAGTAGACCACGAAGACGACATCAGGGTTGCTGAGCAAGACGATGACGGTACAATCTTAAAACGAAGATTGACTAAAATTTACTTCACGGTACAATCTTCAAACGAAGATTGACTAAAATTTAATCTAAGACAACGCTGACAGTGATACCAATACTGATTTTTTTTTTCAGTGGTTAAAAAAATCTTTCTCAAATATTACCTTACATAAGAATGCCTCTTTAAACAGAAATTGTTAGGAACTTTGTCTGACTTGGATGGTAGCTGCGAAAAGAAAGCAGGATGCACAAAAGGCGAATTTAGTAGAACTTCACGGAAATTCCGCGAAACCGAAAGTTGACTTCTTATCGGAAATTAATCAGTCGCCAAAAAAACATGTAGCTCAGTCTCTCTTTTCGCTGCACCTGGGAATCGAAGTGACTGTTCTTCATTTTGTTTATTTTTCAGAGGCACTGATCTTTCAAAATGTACAAGCCCGTCTTACGGTCTATCAGTCTCACAGGTTAGTTAGTGGGCGGGGGGCTCAGAATTAGGAACTGTATGTAAGCACACCCCTAAAAGACATGCCATTGCGAGCCCCCGTCTTTGCATCTGGCACGTTTTTTTCTGATCACAATTAAAAAAAAAAAAAAAAGAATTCTACGTTCGCCAGTTATTGTCTCAAACTAACAAAAGACATTACCAATGACAGATGAACAATACTTCACTTTGGAACTGTTGACTTCCCGGTCTAGTTGACGTCATGCAGTTGTCAGGGGGACTTCCCTAAATCCCTAAATTTAGCCCAAAGGTGAATAACTCCCATGTGATACTACAAGAAGAGGAACGGGGTGGTTATCGATTATGAAGAGACAAAGTACTGTTCAATCAGCTCAGTTCAACTACATTTTATTTTACATTTTCTTCTGGTCGGTGTTTACTCCTTGTTTGTAGCATGTGTTCTGTATTCTGTTGAATTCAATTTTACATTTTCTTTTGTTCGATGTTTACTTCTTGTTTTATTCGTGTGTTCTGTATTCTGTTAAAATAGTCGCTGGAATTGATCACATACGCTTTCGTTCTGAACTGTTTGACCTTGCCTGTCCCCTGAGTATACAGCGAAGTTAGTCTGCTAAACAGTATCGTACATCTTGGTTCTCTCTTTACAAGCTTACACTGATTTTCAAATTGTTAGCAACCTATATGTACCGTATAACATGAAAAGGAAAGGAAAACACACACAACACACACACACCTCACACACAACACACCACACACACTCTCACACACACACACACCATACACACAGAACGAAAGAGAAAGACAGCTAGAGAGAGAGTAGTCTGGAAACACGATCGTTTGTTAGTCAGAACAAACCTACAAGCTTACACTGATTTTCAAATTGTTAACACCTATACGTATACAGAAAGAAAGGGGGAAAGAAAGGAGGATGAGAGAGAGAGAGAGAGAGAGAGAGAGAGAGAGAGAGAGAGAGAGAAGAAACTGATTGTTTTTGTTTTCCTGAGAGCAGACACACACACACATTTTGACACACCCACACAGTCACACCAGACACAGTCACACCACAGAGAGACAGATTTGGAGAGAGAGAGAGAGAGAGAGAGAGAGAGAGAGAGAGAGAGAGAGAGAGAGAGGAATGGAATATATTTTTTATCAGAATAAACCTAATTTGCCCCGTCAGTCAGCCTAACAGGTTAGTCAGTCAGAGAGAGAGAGAGAGAGAGAGAGAGAGAGAGAGAGAGAGAGAGAGAGAGAGAGAGAATAAAACGGGCGCCTATAATACAGATACTGTGTCAGCAACAGCTCCACTTCTCTCTTATTATCGATTGATTCAGATCTACATGTCTTTGAATTTGTGACGTTTGTTTACCAAATGACTCAAGCACAAATTACGGAATCACATTGTCCTGTAAAACCGACAAAATATAACGTTACTTGCAATAGAAAAGACAGGCGTTATCTCCTGATTTATTTTTTTTTTTTTTTAACCCGTAAAACAGGTATAATCGTTCTGGGTGATACGGTTTCAATAGCTGTATGTCCTTAGCTGACATAGTTTCGTTGAAGACAGGTTCCATTCCATTTCTCAGTGTCCTGCCCATCTTTGGTCACAAGAAATATAATTACCTTGTGACAGGATGTTGAAGCAGATTCCTTGTGTCCCGCAAAGGAAGGGGTTAAATTCTTGCTTGAGTTGTTGTTTTTTCTTCTGCAACTGTGGTTTGTAACCTCTCGAGAGAGGGAGGGGGAGGAGGGATGGAGGTCTCACTCATCCGGGTACTGTTACCTAGTATTTCTTCGCGGGAAGGCTACATAACCACCGAAGCTTACACAATCACCTGTGGCTGGAGAAAAATCATAGCATCAGCAGAGATGAGAGAGACCAGGAGTTCTTCACGTGTGCCTTTGCAGACGATCTCTACACACAACAGGGAAAAGGTTCGTGAGTGGTGTGATTTGTTCGAAGAAGAAGAACTTATACGAGAAATTACGACTTTTAGTCGACAAAGATTAAGATCGAAAGTAACTAACTGGCTCTTTACTTACTCTGATGTATGCTTGGATATTGATACTATTACATTACTATCCTTCGTCACAAACTATTTGAAGAGTCATCGGGGCAACGCTATGAAAATCTGTTCGGTATTTTCCGTCATCTCTTTAATGTTTGCTAAGGCCTCGCTGTCTGCGAAAGCAAAAGAAAGTCTCCATTCCATTTTTAATTGGTGCGTCAATGAGTTATTCCATCATCGTTTTTACTCTCAGAGATCAGTGTCGACCCATCAGTCTCCCAACCTCATTTGTACTCAGTTTTACAGGACCTCGATACATAGCCACCTAACGTCTTGTCATGGTACGATGTGCTGCGTGGTGGTGCGTAGGGGAGGGAGAAGGGGGGGGGGGGGGGGGGGGGGGGGGGGCGTTGCAGCAATATTTGCCCTCGAGTAAGTAGATGGGCATTTCGCTACCGTAAGGGCTGCACAGTTTTTGAGTGAACAGTGCTGTTGATAGGTGATGCTAGTGTAGTGTTGATCTTTGAAGTTTGATTTTGTGAACGAATGGCTTTTTTTTTTTATTTTTGGCGTAGGGAGCTCTGTCAGTTGGAAAGTGGTTTTGGTAATTGGCAGTTGAAGTCAAGTGCCAGCAAGTTGTCAAGGCTTCTGGATGTCACAAATCGATCAGGAGTAATTGATGGCACGATCCCCACAACCAGCCTGTACAAATTATGTTGCATTAGCCATTTATGATGTAGTTTGGAGTGTGATCATGTCAAACTTGTTGAGATTGATCACAGAGCCAGGAGTTGTAGACCTGTGGTGTTAGGTAATGAATCATGCTGATCTGCTGCCAGATTGTGCTTTAGTTTGCTGGCATTTCGCTTAAGAAAAAAAAAAATGAAGCTGAAGAAGAGTAGAAGCAAATTAGCAGTTACAGCGAACTTTTTCTCGAACAGGATTAATAATACTTGAATCAATCTCCCAGAGTCTGGTTTCTGCACCATCAGTGGATGCTTTCAAGAGACGGCGGTATGAACATTGGAAGAATCTACCATCATTGTATAACACCACCCTACTTGCTAAGAATAAAACGTCTGAGAAACTGAGCTTGCACAGAATGCTAAAAATCAAAGTTAGAATTTGACGAATAGGCTCTTTGAAAGTAGAGCTTCAATCACTCCTAATAACTAAACTATATTGTGGGTCACAGACGATTTCTCCATGTTCAAGAAGGGGATGAACTATGGCCATGAAAGCGGTGTGTTTGCTGGCACTATGGTTAGGTTAAAGATTATGGTGTGAATTAACTGTTGAGTTTGGTTTTTAGGAGACTATGTTGATTTGGTGTAGCAGCTTGGGTTGTCTGTAAATTGGATCCAAGATGAAAGATGAGAGTTGGTGGAGATGGACTGAAGGGTAACTTATTTTTGGGACTAGATAGAAGGAGAAGGAGGTAGAGAAGGGGTCTCATCCTACTCCAATGAAACAGCATTTAGTTGCATGGAAACTCACGTCCCATCGTTGTAACCACAGTTGAAGGCTCTTTGGATCCTCTTGTAAGATGCAGTGTTTGGAGTTTTCGATCTCAATAAATTCATGACGTGTACAAAGAGGTGCACTTGGGAATTAACAGTCTCTGGGAGATGTGGTAGAGGAATAATAAGGGGCCTAGCCCAATACCTAGTGGGGACTCCAGAGTTGACGGACAAGGAGAAGGTGGAGGAACCCTCAACCACTTCCTGCCAAGTACATAGCATAAGAAAACAGCTGTGCTAGGAGTGGACAGAGTGGGTGATGCCATGTATTGGTATGTGGAGGAGTTCTTGTAATACGGCAGGACAGTTGAGGCTATGGAAAAGTCCAAAATGCCATTTTTCGTTTGTTTATCTTTTAAATGTAATTGACAGCGAACCGCGAAGAAAACCTAGAGAAACGAATCACAAGACAAAACATGACATGTTTCTACCTCTTAGGTCTTCTTCAGGAAAAGTACAAAACTCTCAGGACAACAAAAATGAATGTGCAATCACTTACCTTCATTCACTACAGCACAAGATGGGTGTTGAATAGTTTCAGTGCCTGTCTTGTGCTGAAGTGAATTAAGGTAAGTGATAGCTCGTTCATTTTGGTTGTCATGAGTGTTTTGTATCTTGCCTGAAGAAGATTTAAGAGGTCAAAATGCGTTGTGTTTTGTCTTGTGATTTGTTTGTCTAGGTTTTCTTGGCAATGTGCTATCAATTACATTTAAAATTTGTTTAGATTTCCACCTGCGATCGTCTCACTTTGCTAATAGTTCTTGTTTATATTTGTCAGGAGATCATTGATTAAAGTAAGTTGCAGGATTGTTGTGGAATTGCCCATTCTAAAGCCATGGTTCAGTTTGTGGGGATGTTGCTAGTTTCAGCCTGGGGCGCAGTATGTGGCAGCAGATGGTGTGTTCTAATTCTAGCAGTTTAAAAGGTACAGATGATTGGGAGATGGGTGGATTGTTTCTTGGACTGTAATAGTCACTTACACTGAAGCACAGATGGCATTGTCTGGCCTCGGAGCAGGCAATACAAAATATATCTGCCTTAAGAGGGGATTGCGATGGTTCCCTTATGCAGCCAGTGAAGAGTTTTCATATTTTCTTAACTTCATATTTCCAGTTTTACATCTTCAACCTCTGCCGCCCCCCCCGCCCCCCCCCCCCCCCCCCCCCCCCCCCCCCCTCCACACTCCTTAAGTTCAAAGTTTTGTCAAGTCATTACTATGTAAGACAATTTAGTTGCCTGCGCTTGTTTTCCCCCCACTATTAGATTGTTCGTCTTTGTATTTGTCTGACTTTATTCAAGTTTAAAAGGCTGTGCCAGTCTTGAATAAAAGTTACTCTGTGTTAGGTTTCCTTATGGGAGCAAAGACTACCCCATTTGTTTACTTTGATTAAATCGAGGTTATTTGTATTTGTTTCTGTCTGTCTTTGTGTTTGTCTTTGATCTCCCTTGCATCCTTGGGTGGATCTCAAGCGTAGGCTCAAAGATTGCCCCCTACATTTTATACTATTTGCATAATATCTGTAGTTTTTCAGCAACTTTTTCCTCCCCACACTTTCGTTTGGGTTCCCTTTACTACTCTTCGCTGGCTGCTTCGGGGGGGCTATTGGATTCTTTTTTGCACCCTTGGTGGTGAGAACACCACGGTATTATGGACTGTGGTGTGTCTCTATTTGACGCCAGGAGCGCAGATACAGCCAGCCGTGTCTCCCTGATGAGTTTCCGACCCAGCGGACGAAAGGCCTCGGAGCAGGCAATACAAATATATCTGCCTTTAAAAGGGATTGCGATGGTTCCCTTATGCAGCCAGTGAAGAGTTTTCATATTTTCTTAATTTCATGTTTCCATTTTACATCTTCAAACCTCTTGCCGCCCCCCCCCCCCCCCCCCCCCCCCCCCCCCCCCCCCCCCCCCCCCCCCCCCCCCCCCCCCCCCCCCCCCCCCCCCCCTCCTCCTAAGTTCAAAGTTTTGCCAAGTCATTACTATGAAGACAATTTAGTTGTCCTGCGCTTGTTTTTCCCCCCACTATTAGGAACGTTTGACTCCAGTTTGCCCCTGGGGCGGGGCCAGTTTAGAGCTGTGCTGATGTTTTCAGCGGAAATGATTAGGTGTTGTTGTCTAGTTGCTTCTGGGCGGTGCTGTTGATATATTGCCACGTTACTTTCTAAGCAGTCGTCTGCAGGACTTGAGGAACTTTCTGAAGGGGACTTTTTTGTTTGCATTCTTTTTATGACTGATATTCTCTTGTACTTTTTTGAAGGCTGATATTCCCATGTACAGTCAGTACTTCTGCCAAAGCATCTTTGTTAAAGGATATTTCAACAGGGGTGGGAAAGCTGTAACAAAACTTCAGAATGCTGGTCTGACCATAATGTTTCGTACCAAACGTTAAATGGCAAGTCATACGCCTGGCTGGTGGGAAAGGCTGTCACTTCTCTTTTTGTCCATGGCACAACTGGTATCTTTCTTCCTCTTGTGGAGCGTCAGAAGTCAAGTAATTGTGTCTGTGCACACTGCCATAGTTCATCCTGAGATCTGATTGATCAGCTCAAAGCTGACAGCACTCTGCAGTTGAAACAAGTTACAGGCAGTTCCAAGACATGTGGAAGAAAAAAATAGTGTCCTTTTTGCTTTGTTGCTAATTTCTGCTGCATATACTTTGTGTTTATGAAATGGTGCAATAGGTAGTAGTGAGAAAAATTCCATCGAATGAACAGAGAAAGAAAAGCAGTGGCATCAGAAAATAAGAAAGAATGTGAACTTCAGTTGTTACAGTGGACTTCATGGACTTATTGAGTGTGTAGTTAAAGGGTGTCAAAAGACAGACTTACTCTCTTTACATTTGGATAAATTTGCATCAGTGCTGTAACTTTGAATGAAAGATCGTGAAAGTATAATTTTGTCTTGTTTCAGATGAAGAAAGGTTCAGGTACCAAAGGTCGAGCACCGATAAAGCAAGAAAACATTGATGCAAACAGGGAGACGGAGATCACAAAGCAGAAAAGCCGGTTTACAGACCTCAGAGATGGGTCCAGATTGGACAGTGATGATTGTGTCAAATCTGCAGAGTTGATGAATGATCTGAAGCTAGAGGCAGGATCCAGACAGCTGCCAGAAAACAACGAAAGGGTGGAGGTCGAATCTCAACGTTGTGCCATAGCTGCGGAATCTGGGCATGGTTCGTCTCGTGACTTGACACCAAAGAAACGTAGGAAGCGGACATCATCTCCAGCTGATGTGGAACAGGTTACCAAGCGGCTGAAAGAAGAGAAAGAATCCGAAGATGAAGAGCTCTCAGAATCTGAAGTAATTTACATAATTTGTCTATTTCATTTCTTTTTTTTGTATGTCCGTCCACCCCCCCCCCCCCCCCTTTTTTTTTCTTTTAGTTCTATTTATTTGGTTTTGTTTGTATGTTTCCTGTGTACTATCTTCTTTAGAACTCTCATGCCCATTTTCTTTTTACTTTCGTTGTCTCCATCTCCTTGCCATCCCTACGTTTTAGTTCACACTGTCTGTGCTTTCCTTTGTAGTGTGTGAGAGTGTGAACATACGGGCATTTCACAATGAAAATTTCATGAAGTTGGATAAATATACTGACCTCGTGTTTTACAAATATTGTAGAGCAAGGGTTTCTGTATAGAGAGTAAATTTGTTAAATCAGACGCATCTTGAAATTGACAAATTTCAGCTGTAAGTAGAAACATGCAACAGAATGTTTGCTAGTAAATATGTCCAACCATCACATGGATGTTGAGTGCATCCATATTGAGTGGCCAATGTGTGACCGCGAAGCGTGGTCAAACTTATTTGAAATGTGCCATCCTCTGTTGAAGACAACAGACTGCATTTTTATGAAAGTTTTCTTCTGTGTGCTTTAGTATTATAGAGTAAAGTTACCTTGAGGTAATACAGTTTCACACACAAGCACTCACACACACACACACACACACACAGTGACAACACACACACACACAGTGACACACACACACACCACACACACACACACACACACACACACACACACACACACACACACACACAAAAACACATACAGAGAAAAGATGAAGTAAGTATTTTCATCATTCTGTGTAACCAACCTGTCTTCAAGTCAGCATTTGTAATGACATCAAAACAAAACGAAACAAAAACAGAGCATGAAAAAAAAAAAAAGGAAATAGTGGAGGGGTGGGTCGGTTAACTAGTAAACTAAGAGGAATCCTGTAGTATATCATGGCTGAAGAAATTTGCGTGGATAGAAACATACAACAGCAAATGGACAAGTCAAAGTTGTCGATAGTCAACTGCTTAGTGTAAAGGAGGAAAATGTTTTTGTCTTTGGACACCACACTTTCAATGCCCGGCAGTGACAGTTGCTAGTTTTATACCTTTCGATTAAGTTTTACGTTTAGGCACAAATGGGGGGCACCGCATCGGTGTGAAAAAAAAACCAACCCAGAAAATTACTCCCCCATCCCTTCTTCTCCTCCCCCCAAAACAAAACAAAACACAAAAACAAACACCTTTTGCCAGTGATTACTCAGTGTTTAAAATCTCTTGAAACAGAGTATATTTGCACCTTTTTCTAGGAAATGAAGATGGAGGTAATTTACACCTCCAGCAAGAATTTCAGATACGTATGAATGGGGCTGAAAGTTTGTGTAAGTTTGGGGGCAAGAGGGCCAGGGGAAGGAGGTAACATGACCAGACAAGATCGCATTCTTCCTTTTCCGTCCAAGAATCATCTGTGACCACAGTTCTGCTTATGTCATCATCATTGTACACTTTGACCATCGAACGAGGTGTAAGTTAAGGTACAAGGCGAAGTTGTTTTCATTGAGTGTTAGTTTGTCCGTGATTGACAGTTTTCCGGCATAAAGCGAAAACTATTTCGAGTCCGGCGAGTGATGGAGTGGACAAAATCTTAATGCAAACTTCATAATTCCATAGCGGAATATCAGTACTCGATGAGATCTCTGCAGGAAAGTTCATATCTCTTTCAGTTATATTTTGTTTAGGGGGCAGTTTAACCCTGATTGCACAAGATGTGCAACGCTGTGTAGGCCTAGCCATTTTTTGGCTGTTGTACAAATAGGCCACAAGAACTGTGTTTTTGTTTCTGGTTTACATAGTTATTATGTCAGTTTGGGTTGAAGCTGTTTTCTTGTTTCTTGATGGATTTCTTTATGGTTAGATGATTTGTTCATGTACAGCAAGTATCAAAAATTTGTTGTGACTTTTTGTTATTGATAGGCTGTGAGGGAGTCCTTGTTTCACGTCTAAGTGTGATGATGATTGTAGTTAATGAAAAGACAAAAGCTGTGTCTGGTGTTGAATTGTTATTATCAGCGTAACTGTTGTTTCCACAGGAGGAGCTAGACTATGAGCAGTTGAGAGAAAGGAACATGAGAGATAACGAGGCTTTTTTTCTCATCCCTGGGAATCGAAAAAGTAAGTTGCTGAGATAAGGGAATGGGCGTGCATGGATGAATTTAAACTTGTACGAAGTGATACTCGCATGATGTGTGATTGTGTGTTCCTGAGATTCTGGTCTTCTTGTGGCCCTTTCATACGTTGCATCTCTCCTGTCGTGTACAACTTGTCCACCTGCACTTGAACACACACACACACACACACACACACACACACACACACACACACACACACGTCCCTTTCACTCTCAACAGTAATGTTTTTTTTATGAACACAAAGTCATTCATGTGCCTGTTGGTCTCTGAACCCTTGAGAGCCATTCAGCTGATCATATAACCTTCTCAAGCGCGTCTCTGCTGCTCACCTCTCACGAGTCAGTCAGCGATGCCCCCTTCAACCTCGACCAGCAAGAGTCGGCCACAGCGTGTGTGTGAAGTTCATTGCCTAAAGTCTTAGTTGGCTCCCTCACATAGAGTTGGTGAACAGTCAGTCAGTGCTGGCTGGCTTAACGCAAAAACACTGGAGCACACGCGTTAGGGTAGTAAGTGGGCGTCTAGTCTTATCTCTCGTCAGCATGCCTCTCCCAACCAATTGGCCATGGTCCAACACCTCACGTCGCAATAATTCGGTCAAGCCCTTGCTATCATTGTTTACTCATGACTATCTGGATCTTCTTCATCTGCATTAGGAACAACTGACCATCTGTTCAATATTTCCAGCACTTGATCTGTGGTAAATGTATGGCAAGGTTGAGTACGTAAAGTGCTTGGTGGTGACGTCACAGTGAATGGAAAACAATCGGAATAAAGTCGATAAAAGCACTTAACTGAACAGTGTTCTGACAAAGCAAATGGCTTTGAGCATGGGCCAGACCATCCCCCAGCTATGACGTTTATTGCTGGCTTTTTATCTCATGAACTTGGATCGTGAGAATATCAGGAGTTAGGTCACCCTACTTTGTCGCCAAATGGTGATGTTGGCGCTCAGTTCTGTTGTTGCCAAAAGGCGACTTTGGTGGTGCAAGGGTTAAGGGAAGTGCTAGATTATGATCACATTATTAGACTCAGGATTTTCAAATTGATGAATGGAATGAGACATAACTATTGAAATTGCTGTGTAATTTGTTCTATAGTTTTCATTCATCCCTTTTTGTAATGTCAGTCGCACTTATTAAATGTTGGCACACTTGTAATTACATGTTAGTGCTTTTGTTTTTTTTTTTAGTTGTTTTGAATTAATTGCTGATTTGTAACGAAAAAAAGTTATTTATGCATGACTTAAACATTGCTTTGTCTCCACCTAGGCAAAAGAGCACCTCCGCCTCAGTGCCAGAAAGATCCCCAAACCCTTCTGTCAAACGGTAAGTACTTTGTTTAGCCTTTATGTGTTTGAAAAGTCTGCCTTTTTGTTACAATATTTGCCTCGATCGGTTGTCTTGTTTCCCAGTGTTAAATAAAAAACCAGGACAGGTAGACTGTTACCTGGCGAGAAGTCGGTGAGATTGTGCACCCTGGAGTAGGTGGGTTGTCTCCGTTTCGCAGTGTTATGTTGTTTATTGCATATTGATGCCCCCCAAATGTTGATCATTAAATTAGCAACGTAAGGGTTTTTCACAGGTACAGATATCCTGCAGATTTTTTTTTTTTTTTTTTTAGGTTTTGTTTCTTTTGGTTTGTGAAACTTGCATGCACTGTTCCATCCTGTACTGCTCATCTGCCCATATCCATGTAATTGGTATTCCACCTGTCGAAGGCGACTCTTCATTTCATTGCTGTATTGGGTTTAACCCTCTTTCATTTGTATCGCCCATATCCGGCCGCTCTGTTCGTCTCCCCTTTTACAGAATTTGTCTAGAGAGATTTTGCAAGTCAAATGTCTGTGTGTGTGTTACTGAATCAGTCGAATTGGTTGATTTATAATTGTAATCAAGAACATCTTGAAGTAGATGTTCCTCATCTTTCCTATCATCTCCACTGTCAATCGATTCTCCTTTGTTATCGGAACCGCCTTTAATATATTGAAAAAGTAAGGGCACTGAGTTGGCATTTTTACTTGACTCTAGCAGATGAAAGGGCCAGTGCCAGAAATACAATCGGTTCCAAGTTGGAAAAACTCGAATGATTTGGGGTAATAATTAACAAAAAATTCTAGCTCAGAAACTACAAAAGATATAAAAATGAAATATATATATGATTTTGAAGGAAATTGAATGGAGATTTTGAATCTGGGCTTTTGTTTTTATTTTGATCATAAAAAATATTTTTTAGGCATTTAGATTTGGATAGATTTTTTTGCACAATCAAAAACATATGTATTTACCACTACAGCTTCACATCCAAAAAAGAACACAAAGCAAAAAAGTTGAAAATAAAGTTTGTATTGTCACACTACACCTGTAAATGAAAGTAAAACGGTCTAGAAGTCTATCCAGACGCTCACACCTCATGCAGACAGGTCAGTTCACGACCACGCCCCCCTCCCCCCACCACGCCCCCTTGCTGGACTTCAACCCTTTCTTTCACTCCTCCTCTTCCCCTACCTTTCCTGCTGCCCATGTCACGCCGCGAGCAGGCCGCGCTCCCCTCTCGCGCGCTGACTAACACGTCACTGGCCACTCGCACACAGTGCAGAGTACACACACTAGGCTAGCTAGCTCGTTCGACGTTGGTAACCAGTCAGCTGAACACACTCTTGAGATCGATCACAGCACGACTCAATAACTGACGATTATGGTCGGCAATTCCATCACTATCATCATCTCACCTTCATGCTCGAGTGAGTCGCTGAATAAAAGATTATTATCTTTGTCAAAAATGATTACCAGAGCCCGCTCAGCTGTGTAAGTATGTTGATTTGGTCGCTATGCTCGTCGAAGGTTGCGCCGCCATCTTTGCAAGCGAGACAAAGCGCTGGCTGGTCATCAGTCAGTGATGATGAGAAAAATGGTCTTTCCCCTCACGTGTGGTCATTTGCATATCATTTTAATACTGCAGACATACAAGGCTTACTACGTACACTCTATTTCAGTCCTTTGATAGGAATAGTAACGAATGAAAATTCAAGAAAAATGCATGACGCCAGTGGACGGCCCATAGGCACTGGAAGTACATTTTTACTACGGCGTCAGCTGTTTCACTGTGCATTTGTTTTTTATTGCTATCAGTGGACCTGAAGGAATTGTTCTGTGAAATATAAAAATAGAAGATGAAGGTTCTCATCAACATTTCTCAGTGAAGGGTCAGCGCTTCCTCTTCACCAGCAGTTTCAGTTTCATCAAGGAGTCGTCACTGCTTGCAGACTAGTCCATATACGCTTTACCTCATCTGCTAAGTTCTGAGGCCACACTGCACATGGTTTAAAGCTGATGGATAAATTGATAACTAAGATAAGAGAATTTAAGGGGAGGGTCTTGTGGTTACAACTTAGCAGATGTCTGATGTACGCGTTAGCCCAATGCGTTGGTCAGACCTTGAGTACCTACCTAACATTGGTTGTGTCATGTTGTCATTGTATGTGTATGTGTAGTGAATGTACACCTGTGTGTATATGGTTGTGTGGGCATGGGCCCAAGTGTATTTGCGAGCGCATGTGCGAGTGTGTTCATAATGTGCCTGTGTGAATATACATGAGTGTATGTGTGCACACCAGCTAAAGAGAGGGAATCCTGTTTCAGGTGTACACACATGTGTTGGTCGCTCTTTGTAGTTGTGTTAGAGGACTTCAGTGCAGCTCACCACTGTAGTTGTTAAAATGCCTTACTGCAGCTCTCACCACTGTTGTGTACACAGTGAGCCAAAGAAGAAGGAGGTGCTGCCCAGGCGCAAAAGTTTACGCATCCAGCGAATCGATCCGACGGGTCAGCCCTTGCCGCCTGAACCAGAGCCGGAGCCTTTTGTGGTTGAACATGTGAGTTTGATTATCAAATTTAGTGGCATTGAATTACTGTGTTGTGTCAAAACTGCTGCCAGAATTCATGTGAGTGCGGCTGCTTGGAAAATGGGTGAGGCTGGGACAAAAAGTGTTTTGAAATATTCTTCTGAAATGGATCTCGTATTGGGCAAATGTTTGAGATGGTGTGTTTGAGATATTAGTATAAGAATTAGAAATCAATGAATAATTCAGGTGGAAATGAATGTCTTCAACAACAAAACTTAAAACAAAAAAACGTCTCATAGTTGTATAGTTAATTGTATTCTCAGGTAAAATTCTGAATATGTTTCAGCACCATTCAGAATATATTTCAGCTCTGTTTCTAACTTGATGGGAAGTGGAAACAATACTTCGAATTCCAGGTAAGTATGCTGACCAAAGTTCTCGCTCATGAAGCTGAAAACTTTGAGTTATCCGCTGCTGTGGATCATGATCAAGCTGGGGCAAACAGTGACGGTGGGCACTAAGATCCCTCGTAATGTGATGGTTCATCAGTTGGAGTTTTCTTCTTCTTTTTTTCTTCTGCGTACACGGGCTGATGCTCCTGTAGACACTTCCTGTGTAGAGGACAAGGATTAATCCCATCTACCCTGTAAGGAGAGTGGAGTTTTGTGGGTATGACCATTTAAAAAAAAAAATCCTACCATTAAGGCCGCCATACCCACACTTCGGGGAAGGTGTGTGCTATGTGTAACGTGTCATCCATACCAACGGCCAAACTGGCCTTCTCTTTGGAAAGTTGGTGATGGGTTTTTATGTGTGTGCAAGATGTTGTTCGTGCATTCACACACGAACCTGGGTTTATAGTCTCATTCAAAGGACTGTATGGGGAAAGGAGTCAGAACCAGTATTAACTCTGAGGGAAAAATCCCGCTGTGCTGAAGTGGTCAAGCGGAGATTCAAACCCGCAACCCCTGTATCACCAAGATTACAAGTCCAGCGCTCTACTACTGAGCTATTCCGGCCTCCCAGCTGGAGTTTGATTTTTCAGTGTGCGTCACTTAAATTCAGTTCAGGCAGAGTTTGATTTTCACGTGCTAGTCATCCGAATTTGTTTCAGCTGCCTGATCCAGAGAGTAATGTGACCAGTCCTTTGTGCACAGGACAAGAGGGAGTCAGCAGGCTGCCACCCTTTTTTTTCAAGGGCAAAGGATTGAACAAGGTATCCTGATCTCGGCCGGAATGCGCCCATTGATCTATTCAAAAAGGGCTAAGACTCCACCACACCATACCTGTCTGCTGTGAGCTCATGGATATCAAAGCCATCCTCACTCTTACTGTCCTCAAAAAGGCTCCCTGAAGGTGTCTCTGAATGTGTAAAAACTCTGACACCATGTAGGACAGCAAGTGTGATGAATTAAGACAGGTGATCAGAAAACATGAAATCAGAGTGTGCATTTGTGGCACGTAGGAGTGCACCTATATCCTTTCAGTGATGTGACGTGGTCTTGGGCTTCACCACTTGCTCAAGGGAAAGCAATCCCAAACATACAAGGGTTAACTCCCTGTAGAAAATTTACATAGTCCAGTGCTGTCTTTTAAGGTTTGTGGAGAGAGTGTCTAGAAATGTGTCTGTTGATTCCAGTAAGTAACTGTAGTGTCTTTATTTATGGACAGATTTTGTTGACAGAGTGGAGTTTAGCTGGGAAGACCGACTATAAATGTGATTTTGTCACTGTTTGAACAGTATTGTTGTGCACTTTACTTTGGTTTTATCATTGATAAGTTAATGATACGTTAAACAATATTGAATTACAAGTTTCGAAAAAGATAAATAAAATAAAAGAAATGAAATTGTTAGCTATATAAACTGCTTGCAGTTTATTACAAACAATCATGTATAAGTAACAAAACAAGATATGCTTACCTTTTAACCCTTTTTTTTTTTACTCTTCTTCCTCTCTGCTGCCTGCTTTGTGTCATTCTTTACCCTTTTGTTTTTCCCAGCATTTGTGGCTCATTCATTTTGTTTTTCTTTTTTTTTTTTTATGGTCTGTCTGTGTACAGTCTCCAGACCTGTTTACTTCCCGCTCCCAGCGGGAGATTCTCCTGTCAGTACGTGTGTTCTCCCCCGTCTCCGTTGATAGTGTTGATCTCCCGCTCTCGATTTTCGCTTTCCCCCGGTCTTCGCCGACAGAAGGAAAAAAAAAAAAAAAAAACGCCATCTCGAAGTTGTAGCAGGGGTACCGTTCCCTACAGACTGGCCGCCCGCTTATGCAACGGCACTAGGCTAAACGCGTGACTGATAAGTACAGCCCCCGCGGGCAGCGCACTTAACTGAACAAGGCCTTTTCGATTTTGAAGCTGGGGTACAGTATCCAACATACTTGCCGCCCGCTTAAGCAGGGCACTATAGTCAGTAGTATAGACTGAACATGCACTCGCGCCGGGCAGCGCTGTAACTGAACAAGGCCGTTTCTGCTAATTAATGCTAGGCCTAAAAAGGCGCGAAAGTTTTCTTTGTCTTAAGGGGCCCAGTTTTGCTGTTCACGCTGTTCATCATGGAAGCGAAGAATGTGCGGATTCACGAAACCGATAGTGAAAATGATCAAACTGCCGCAGATGCGTCCAAACCAGCCAAAAAAAGAAGAAGTACATGCAGAAATTCAAGCCATCCTATTCAAAGGACTTCATTGGCATAGCTTCATCTCCAAGGGGCAGCGATTTTGCATTTTGCCGCAAGTGCAACCTTCACTTCAAAATAGGCCATGGCGGTCAGAATGACATCAAACGGCACATGGAAACCGAAGCTCACCAAGCAAATGCATTGTGTTCCGATGGAGAGCGCATCACTCGATTTTTCAAGGCAGCCACTCCAGCTGAGACTGAGAAGAAGAACACGCTGGAGTTGGATGTAATTCGAGCTGAGGCAACCTGGTGCCGCGTGATCGCCGAGTGCAACGCGCCGCTGGCGACAGCTGAGAAGCTGTTACAAGCGAATAATAAAGAATAATAACCATGATTTTGCCACATTTTCTTCCATTTATATGAAAATATCGGTTGCGCGGGAAATCTACTGGTCTGTCATGCAAATCTCCTGGTTTGGGGAGGCCAAATCTACTGGTGAGGTGAAAAGGGGGGTAAACGGGTCTGAGTCTCTGTTGTCTGGAATATTTGCTATGCCTTTCATTTTCTTTTTTTTTTCTTCTTTTTTTAGAACTTGTATCCACTGTCTTCTTACGCATCTGACCCATGCCCTCTTTTGTGTCTCTCTCTATACTGTCTCTACTCTCTCTCTGCTTTAGCGACCCATTTATCTGTCCTGTACAGAGTTCTTTCCAGATTATAAAGGGGCAGGTATGATGATTTGATCAGGCAACAAGGTAGTGTACGTGAAACGGTATCCAGAGTGGAGTTACCTGTCCAGTGTGCTGTATTTGTTTGCCAGTGTGATTCGTATTATAGGTACTGTTGGTGACATTCTCATGCATCTGACGGAATTTTTTTTTTTCACTTTTTCTTTTAACTTCAGGGCAGACAGACATCAAGGGGAATGGCCAACGTTTTCCAGGAGATCCTGAAATGGAACTTGGTTGTGTCATTGTTATCCCCGTAGGTCGTAAGAAAGTGGTAGTGTAATTTGTTTTGAGCTGTGGTGCTGTGTGTATATTTCAGCCAAGAGATCCTGCTGCATATTTTGTTGAGAGCTGCTGTGTACATATTTCCACCAAGAATTCCTGCTGTGTGTTTTGTTTTGAGGTGTGGTGCTGTGTGCATATTTCAGCCAAGAGATCCTGCTGCATATTTTGTTTTGAGCTGCTGTGTGCACATTCAGCCAGAATTCCTGCTGTGTGTTTTGTTTTGAGGTGTAGTGCTGTGTGCATATTTCAGCCAAGAGTGTCTGCTGTGTAATTTGTCTTATGGTGTGGGTGCTGTGTGCATATTTCAGCCGAGAATTCCTGTTGTGTATTTTTTGTTTTTGAGCTGCTGTGTTCATATTTCAGCCAAGAGTTCCTGCTGGCCCTGTGAAGATGGTGGACGTGATGGAGAGCGAAGAAGAAGAGGATCATGCAATCACCACCCGTGCATGGTCAGACCTCACCAAGGACAAGTGTCAACACAAACCCCTCTCTGCAGAGCTGGCAGGGTGAGCGAGAAATCAGAGTTTGATCGAGTTACATGACAACAGTAGGGGAAAACAAAAGAAAAAATTGTTTAAGTTTGAAATCGACATTCTCGTTTGAGTTTTGCAAAGTTGTTGTAGGATGTGATGTGTAGGGGAAAAAAGTGAAATGAACTCGCCAAGATGAAGCGTTAATTGGGTGGGACAGAGCTCATTTGGGAGAGCGCTGGGACTTGTAATCATGGTGATCCCAGGGTTGCATGTTAGAATCACTGCTGGGCCATTTTGATACAGGGGGAATTTTTCTTCTGAGTTAACAGTGGTTCTGACTCGCATTACTGGAAAAGTCCTTCGAATGAGGCTCGAAGCTGAAGTTTGGTTTGTGAATACAGGCATAGCAGCTTGCACTATGTGTAAAATCCCACCACCAACTTTTGGAAGAGGTGTCCCATTTCGAGGTTGGTATGGATGACATGTTACACATAACATGCATTCTTCATGAAAAAAAACTGGACGAATTAAGAAAATTAAAAAAAAAAGTCAGTCACATGAGCTGAATGACTCTGGGGATGACAGAATGTAGCACCAGCAGGCAGCTCTTGGGTTGGCTCTTCTCTGGTAGGCAGCTGGTTGTGTAATAGTGAGAGCATGGTGCAAAATGCTTAGATCTTGGTCACTAATGGAGGATAAGTGCTTTGTAAATACTCTAAATGATGATAGTCATTGTAGTAATAATAATTAAATTGCATACAAATTGTTCGTCATGCAGAAGTGGAAGCAATGCTCCCACACGCATGCTTGCAGGGTAAGGTGAAATGATTTCAGCATTTCATATCACTGTACATGCAGGGGTCTTTATCACAAAGGTTAAGAGTGTGCCCATAGGCCCATCCTGCAGCAGAAACGGAAGGTATGAATACTTACTGAGTTCATAGGAAAGTAAGGGATTTTAACTTGCTTGCACCACAGGAGATTTGCAGTACAAAGAATCGTGGTTTCCACATTCAGAACGCTTGGCCAGATAAAACGCTGTAGTTTTCATATTTAACCTTAAGAATGCCAATGACGCACTGGTGCGCTGAGCTGCCATCTTGCCGATATATCCCCAGGTGCACTCGTGCGTTCATTAAGGGGTAGTGAAATCAGTAAGTTTGTACTCGATTGGTTGAAAAGAGCCATCAGAATAAAGCAATCCCGTAATGCACCAGGATTTCAACTTTCTTTCCTTCCTGGGTGAGCGCCATATTCCATGTGGTTTGTTTACCAGAAATTTTTTTTTGAAGTTTTTGAGTAAATTTTGACATGGACACAGGCGATTAGCAATTCTTGCAGGAGGTGTTTTTTGACTCAGCCTCTAATGAAGAGTTTTTAGGGTTTAACTGTGAAGATGCTGAGGATGTTGTGGGAATGGGCTGATGCAGGTGAGGGGGAACTGAGAGACGATAGCAAGACTCTGTGCACTTCAGGGCTATATGACTCGTGAACACCCATTAGACATGTCATTTTTTTTTTCTCATAATCAAAGCATAGACAAAGCACATAATAGTTGGAATTGGCATGTTCTTTATTCATTCCTCTACATTCACTCCAAATTCCATAACTGCACAAACAACAGAACAGAAATTACAGCAATTTGAAGAAGGTAGGTATGCAGATTTTTTCAGTCACCCAAAAAGAATATGGCCGCAGGCAGAAGTTACCGCTCACAGATGTGGGCTTTGCTAAAGGTTAAGTTGGTTGTCCTCATCACAGGATGCAAGTCCTGTTTGGGGGCAGTGTTGCTGTACTTTAGGGAGTATGCCAAAATACATATAAGCACACAGAATTGTGCAAAGTGAAGCTTAGTTAATGCACAATTCAAAATAGATGATTCAATTTTCAAAGAGCTGGTCTTCTTCAGACTTTGCTTACAACAGACGTAGTATGAAAAAAAAAAAGAAGAAAGAAAATGACTATAGTGGCCTCTGAGCACACAGGGGAGTTATATAACAGAATTCTGATTTTTCTTTGTCTGTTTGTAGGTTTGTTTCAGAAATGAAGCAGATGCGCATCACCACAAAGGCCAAGGCATGCAAAGATCGCCTGTTTTCTGTTGCCGTTCACCCAACGACAAGCCGCGTCCTGGCCATGGCGGGCGACAAGTGGGGTCGCTTGGGATTTTGGGACCTAGTGAGTGGTGTGGAAAACAGTCACAGTTGATTAGTGGAAGCGCTGAATGGATTTTTGAAGGGAAAAAAAGAATACGTTAATCATTTGACCTGATTGTTGGTACCTTGTCTTTTTTTTTTTGCACCTCGTCTTTTGTTGTTGTGGTTGTTTTCTTGTGTGGAATAAGGAGTCTTTACTGTCCACTGAATGGTATCATTTATGAGAAATGATTTGTCTAGTTGTGGTGGCAGGATGAATTTTAGATGGATTTTTGAACATGAATAGTGGCAAGTGATTCGTGATGAGCCACAGTTTTCCAGAGGCATTTGTGACATCAATGGGGGCACTAACTTACGTGTGTGTTTACACACGCACATACACACACACACACACACACACACACACACTCTCTCTCTCTCTCTCTCTCTCTCTCTCTCTCTCTCTCTCTCTCTCTCTCTTTAACTCTTTCATTCCTACTTTTCTATGAACCCTTACTTCCTCTTGTTCCTAGATTCTTAAAATACGAGCATTCTCTTCATTCCTGGATTTAGAGAAGAAAAGAAGTCTTAAGTGATATCTGCCACATACGCAGTAGCAAACCGGCCAGAATAGAGTGGCAACCACTTTCCATGTTGTATGGGCTATCTGGCATCCATTCCATTCATTTACACTGCCCCGCAAGCGACCTGGTCATGACGTGTACCGATGATGCAACTCGCGCGAAGTTCAAAGCGCTTACCATGAGAACCGATTTTCCGGGCTGCAGGAAGGAGAGGAGGGATTTTGTGCTGCCTGGTTTTCTGGGCTGCAGGAAGGAAAGGAGGGATTTTGTGCTGCCTGGTTTTTCTGGGCTGCAGGAAGGAGAGGAGGGATTTTGTGCTGCCTGGTTTTCTGGGCTGCAGGAAGGAGAGGAGGGATTTTGTGCTGCCTGGTTTTCTGGGCTGCAGGAAGGAAAGGAGGGATTTTGTGCTGCCTGGTTTTCTGGGCTGCAGGAAGAGAGGAGGGATTTTGTGCTGCCCGGCTTTCTGGGCAGCAGGAAGGAAAGGAGGGATCTTGTGCTGCCTGGTTTTCTGGACTGCAGGAAGGAGAGGAGGGATCTTGTGCTGCCTGGTTTTCTGGGCTGCAGGAAGGAGAGGAGGGATTGTTGTGCTGCCTGGTTTTCTGGACTGCAGGAAGGAGAGGAGGGATTTTGTGCTGCCTGGTTTTCTGGACTGCAGGAAGGAGAGGAGGGATCTTGTGCTGCCTGGTTTTCTGGACTGCAGGAGGAGAGGAGGGATTTTGTGCTGCCTGGTTTTCTGGGCTGCAGGAAGGAGAGGAGGGATTTTGTGCTGCCTGGTTTTCCGGGCTGCAGGAAGGAAAGGAGGATTTTGTGCTGCCCGGCTTTCTGGGCTGCAGGAAGGAGAGGAGGGATTTTGTGCTGCCTGGTTTTCTGGGCTGCAGGAAGAAAAGGTACATGTTCTGCAAACCGGAAAACCGGGTTGTAGGGATGAAAGAGTTGAGATTTGAGAACTGATAATAGAGGGTTGGGAAAGTGACTGCAGTGTGACGGGATGTGTGTTTTGATGAGCGTCTGGCATACACATGAACTGTCAGCAGCCAAACAAGACGGTGGCATTGCTGGTAAATCACTAGCTGCATGCAGTCATTCAGTCACTAGGTGCATGCAGTCATTCAGTGTGATGATCATCTGTTGATGGCATGGACACTGACATTCACACAGGGAGTTCATGTTCATGTATCGGTTTGCACCTGTGAAGACACACTCGCCCCCAGGTGTGTTGCTGATAGCATGTACTGGTTGTAATGGTTCAGTGCCATGGAACCGAGGCAAAGTAGGCCCGGGGACAGAGCATTCTTCCCTTGATCCGAGATCCTGGGTTCAGTTCCAGCTGGAGGCGTCCAGGGTGAAGGAAATATGTCTCATCAGGGTCACTGTGGGCGCAGACTTCAGACCGATCTCGGCTTCTTCAGAGGAGACCGTTAACTCTTCAGTTCTTTCCCTTGAATTTTGATCACTGGTGATCGACGGTTTTCTTCATGGAATTATGGGTATTTAAAACAATTTTGTTATCTGAAGCAATATATCGCCTAAAAAAAAAACTGAAATAGACAAATTCATCACAAAATATATTATTATTTTGAAAATAATGCGCAGAATATCACGAAACAAAGAACGTCTGTCATGCAAAAGTCTCAAAAACTGTTGAGAGTTAAACTGAGTTCCCATTTCTGTACGCATGTTCTAAAGAACAAACTGACAGAAAAAAGGCACAAAATAGGAGTACAAATGTTCAGTCTAAAAAAAAGAAAAAAGAGCACAGAATAAGAGTACAAATGTTCAATCTCATTTCATCGTGTGCTGATAGGATGGGTAACACCCCTCAACCCCAAACCTACATACACTCTGCTAGTGTGTTTTAAACATCATACCTGACAGTAAATTCCTACCTGAGTAGTGTGTTCAAAAGTGGTCATACTCTCACAGGTCTCAGCAAAGATGAACCCCAGGTTTGAAATGGCAGAATAGAGGTCTTTTTTCCTTTTCTGGTTGAGGCGTGCAGCTAGCGTGGTCTTGGGTGTATTTATTCTCAAGCTTTTTGGGGGGCAACCCTCCCCACCCCGCACTTCCACCTTTTGTTTCAAGTTTGCTGCCCTGGCTTGAAACATATGACAGCTGCCTTTGTTTGTTATTGTTTATTTAGCTACAATTATGGTGTCCATTCAGTGATTTGACAGAAGGGTAGTAGGCAGCGTGCTTGAATGGTACTTTGGCCAGCATGTTAGTTTTGCATGTAAGTAGTAAGAGGAATTCAGATGTTCCCTCACATGCGTGCCAGATTTCATGACAAAATGAGGACATATTTTCAAAGGGGCTGCTTATCGCGGTTTACTGTCAGAAAGAAGGGAAATATCTGTCGCCCATGCCAGAGGGGTACACATCAGTAGAGTTCGTCAGAAAATCTGAGCAACATTTTTAGAGACGTGTACAAGTGGATGAAACTTGACTGTAATTCTAATCGAGTCAACCTGACGAGACAGAAAAAATCCCACAAATAACTAACTGTGATGGGAATCGAACCCATGATCCCCCAGCCAGGAGTCTGCAAATGCAAATCACTGCTACGGCAGTCCATATTCCATTAAATATTGTTTTCTGTTCAATGATGCACAGAGTGCTGCCGACCAGGACAAAAGCGTGGTGACATACCGACCCCACTCGCGTCCCATTGGTAACATTATGGTGCCCGCGCATGATCCCCTGAAGGTCTACACCTGCAGCTATGACTCTACGCTTCGCTGCGGCCATGTTGAAAGAGGCATCTTCGAAGAGGTAAGGCCACAAAATTGCTGGGTATGAGGTGAGGATGTTTGAAACTTTCTCATTTCTTCCCTCAAATTACCTTTAATCTAACATACCAAGGCTCACGCAGTCACTCCCTTCATCCCCGCCGTCCTGGTTCCCTTTGGATTTCACAGGCAAGGTATTTGTTACCTCAAAAAGAGGAATGATGTGAGCATGTGCAAGGTATGAGGCCCTTTCCGGGTTCTTGTCCGTACAGACTTTATTGTGTACGAGGTGGCAATAGCAAACCGCTGTTGCTTATTGCATTAGTGAGCCAAGGTAAATAGGTTAGATTAAACGTGATTGTTGAAGGAAAATTTCCTCTGTTGAAATGTGTATGAACATGACAAGGCTGTTTTTTTTTTTTTTTGAATACAGTTGATTAGGAGACGTGGAAGCCTGTACTGTCCATGGGTGGATGTGCGCTCTTTGCTTTCAAGTCAAAGAATAATATGTGTTTGGAAGATGTCAGTGAGGCATTTAAAGGTCAAATCACAAATGAATACAGATGGGCCTGACAGAGTGAAAACACTGTGTGGGAATTCGAGTAATGCGCATCTTAAAGAGTAAAGAAATGCAATATTTTGATCTGTAAATGGCATCACTGGTTTTGAGACATTGTAGCAAGGAATTTTCTTCTCTATTATATTTATATGCATGAATTCGATACGAAAATAACATAAACAATCACACATGAGTTTGTGATTAATGTGTACGCATGTGTGTGTTTTGTTACAAAAATAACATAAGCAATCATACATGAGTATGTGATTGTTGTGCACGCATATGTGTGCAGTTGTACTCAGTTCCTGAAGAGGAGGACGATCTGTTCCGCAATTTTGATTTCCTGTCCCCGTCGTCCTTGTTGCTGGCTCAGTTCCGAGGCGACGTAGCGGTCCTGGACACGCGCAGTCCAGGGTAAGTGATCAGAGTTCTTCACCATGCCTACTTCTGTTTTGATGCCCTTTTTTTCTGTCTCTTTCGCTTTCTGTTAACTTTCAATGTAGATCTGCAGGGAAGTGAATTTTCTTCCTCCCAGGCTCTCGCTCTTTATCATCATCCTCATCCTTTGCTTTTGTAATACATCTTTTTTTTTGTTTGTGTTTTGTGTATGTTTTACTTTACATATACCTGACTGTTGACTAGAAAGAACAAAAACTAAAGGGGAAAAGGATGGAAGATCCTTGAATTTTTGCAGGCATTCTGCCCTTCCTGTTTGTCACGAGTCTTCTTCTACGTTTAGAACCAGATTTCTGTCTGCTTTCACTCGTTTATTTGAAATTAGCAGGCGAGAACTGATAAACAGACAGAGATTTTGTTTTCTGTCCCTTACAACTTGCTGGCCATTACTTTCATTCTTACCACTCCGTAGGTAGCCACAGCTGAAGTCTTGTCGCAGCCTTTGTACCAACAGTCGGCATAGAGCTAATGGCATCATATCATATTGAGACCGTGGCACAGAGAAGATGCTGCACTACTGCCGATCCACTTAGCTCTTTCATTCCTACTTTTCTATGAACCATTACTTCACCTTTTTACCTTGATTCTTAAAATATGAGTATTCCCTTCATTCCTGGATTTAGAGAAAAAAAGATGCGTGAAGTGAGAACTGCTATGCATGCAGTTGCAAACCGGCCTTTTCAGAGTGGCGACCACTTTCCCAGGCTGTAGGGCTGTCTGACATCCATTCCATGCATAAACATGACCCGCAAGCGACCCTGTAATGACTTGTACTGATAACGCGACTTGCGCGAAGTTCAAAGCGCTTACTGCGGGAACCGATTTTCTGGGCTGCAGGAAGGAAAGGGATTTTGTGCTGCCCGGTTTTCCCGGGCTGCAGGAAGGAAGGGTAGGATTTCTGCAAACCGGAAAACCAGGTTGTAGGGATGAAAGAGTTAAGTGGCGTTCTCTACAGCCTGTTCTGATCCAACCTATTCAAACAGGACACCACATACTAAGTTCCCTGCTGGCAAGTAATACTGGCAGAGCCAGTTTGAGTGAGCTCCCCTCGTCCATTCCCCCCCACCCCCCACCCCCCTGCTATCCCTGCCTCCCTCCTTCCCCTCCCCTTACCCCTCCCCAACCATGTTGGAGGGAGCCACAACATCTGTCCGCACATAGCGTCCATCGCTGTCTCTCTCCCCTGATCTCTGAGGGGGGTCACTGGGCCACCACACTGAAGAACAGTTCACCAGGGTCTTCCAGGTCTGCGGGCTGTGCTCCAAGGCCTGGGTCTGTGCAAATGTTTACAGTGTGTCCACTCAGCAGTATAGTCAGTTCTTTCCCATCTTTCCATCCTCCCATCTCCCTCCTTCAACAGTTCCCTGGAGGATTGTTTAACTCTTTCATTCCTATTTTTCTGTGAACCATTACTTCCTCTTGTTCCTAGATTCTTATAATACAAGTATTCCCTTCATTTCTGGCTTCAGAGGAGAAAAAAAAAAAACGTGTAAGTGAGAACTGCCCACGTATGCAGTAGCAAACCGGCCAGAATAGAGCGGCGACCACTCTCCTCATGCTGTAAGGGCTGTCTGGCATCCATTCCATTCTTAAATACTGCCGCGCGAGTGACCCGGTCATGATGTGTTCTGATGATGCGACTCGCGCGAAGTTCAAAGCGCTTACCTTGAGAACCGATTTTCTGTGCTGCAGGAAGGAAAGGAGGGATTTTGTGATGCCCGGTTTTCCAGGCTGCAGGAAGGAAGGGTAGGATTTCTGCAAACTGGGAAATCCGGATTGTAGGGATGAAAGAGCTAAGCAAGGCCATTAGATCTTGTTACATGGTCATGTCAGCGTAGTTTCTGTCCTTGACTGATGTTAAATGTCCTCAGACTTCCTGAAAGCTGAGGACTTTTCACAGTAACTCTTCACTGGGATGTGTGAGGAGAGGAAATTGAAGTTTTGGTTGCCAGTGAAGAGGGTTATGTTTTTTTTTTTTTCCCCTAAGTTTTTGAACAGTTTTGAATGCAATGCAGAAGTTGCCAATAAAGTACCGGCTCGAAACGTGAGGTCACACTGCTCAGTGAGGAGTTCAAGAACAGGTTCTGTGTGTATGTGTCCATGCATGTGCACATGCATGTTAATGCACTGAGCACTAGCACTGAGTCACATAATGTTGATAGTGGATCAGTGGAACACCAAAGATGGGTCAGTGTGTTGGCCTGATGTGTCTTCATTGGCTTATATCTATTGACAGCACGATGTGACTTCGGTGTCAGCTTGTGAGCGGGTGAAGCGGACACAAGGCATTGAAATTGAGTGTGTCTGGGCTGGGCTGCAGCAGTAGTTTCCTTCAGGATGGGTCTGATCAAGTGCCTGTGAAGGATTTCTTTCCCTTTCTGTAGGATCTGAACGGCACTGAAAGAATTACCCAGCTCAGAGACATTCAGAGTTGCCTGTCGACAATTAAAATTTTTTTGTTTTTGATGATTTTTTATTCCTTGCTGTTAACATTTTGTCTCATTTCTGTTGTTTTTGATGATTTTTTTTATTCCTTGCTTTTAACATTTTGTCTCATTTCTGAGACTGAAGTATGTGTTAGCCTGTGCTTGTGTACTTGAAGTGCTAAGTAGTTCATCGACATATGAATAAATGATATATGTTTCTATGTATGTCTGTAACTTTCAGGCAGAAGGCCGAACAGGTGTACAGAGTGTGCGACAAGTACCTGAGAACCGTCAGCGTTCATCCTACCAACCCGAACTTTTTCATCACAGCTGGCACAGACATGTACGTCATCGATTGGTGGTCACATTTTCGTTTTGTATGTGATTATTTTTGAGAAAACTGCAGAATGTTGATAATTTTTCAAAGCAGTACTGGAAGTTATTATGTATATTGATAAGATTGCCAGTAACGATGATGATTTGTATTACAATGTGAATGTAATTTGAAAATATGTTACTCCATGTTCATTATCATCCATAATATGTAGAGGCATGGTTTTTCAGGCTCAGCATTTCCACGAGTTTCATATTGAAAAAACAGTTATGCCTGCATACATACATGCATGCATGTGCAAGTCCACACATGCTGTCAAAAGCATACATATGCACACACACACACACACACGCACGCATGCACGTACGCACACGCGCACACACACACATACACACATAGTCAGCTATACCCTGATTTTATACCTTCAAACTGCACAGCACATGGTGCGAAACGGTACAGGCAGAAACAGCTGATAACCCCAACCCCCATGCTCTCCTCGCATGAAAAAACAACATGAAAGTTACATGTTTGGGAGGCCAAAGTGAACAGAAACATACGTTTAACTGTCTATAAACATACTGTAATGTAGATGAATGGACTGGGAACAAAAATACCAAGAGACTGTGTTCTAGCAATTGTCAGCAAGTGTTGTGATCATTTTCATATGCCTGCCTTTGGTAGGTGGTTTGATTTTTAAATTGTAAATGTTTGTTCAACTTTCTACTTAAGCGGGCTGGGAATGATGCAGTACAGATCATATTCATTCACACTTGAAAAACAGAAAAGGCATGCTTGTACAATAATAAAAAAACCAGCACAGAATATGAGAATGAAACATAAAAGGATAAAAAAAAAAAGGGGGGGGGGGGGCTTTAGAGGAAAGAGATAAAGTGTTGTTTTTTTTCCATACGGGTGTGTACGTTTGTGTGAGTGCATGCTTGTAATGTACAAGTGAATGAGAGCGGTATAGAAATATTTGCATGTCTTGAAATGAAAGCATCTTTTCTGATTGTGTGGCTGGTATTCTGTGATGTTTAGCTTGTGAAATTTTTATGCTGGCAACTGGATAATTTGTTCTTGCTAGTAAAAAAATATTTGAACAGTTAGCAAATGCTTGGAAGAGAAAACCATGACGCATTGTGTGGATTGTGTGGGGGAGTGCCTATTTTGTAGATCTCGACTGTTCTTGTGCCATTTGTGTGTGTGTGTGAATGATTTGTTCTGCTTTGAGAAGAGTAGCTGATGATATGCAATGTCATTTTAATATAGTAAATATTGTTATTGCTGCTGTTTAATTACAGTGCACTTAATCACCCTGTGGGATTGCAGGAAGGTGTCGGTGTGGGACCTCCGTAAGCTGGGCAAGAAAGGAACAAACCTCTGCATTCTTTGACGCATGGCCGGGCGGTGTCCAGTGCTTACTTCTCTCCCCTCACTGGTGGCCGTATTTTGTCGTGCAGTGCTGATGACACGTTAAAGTAAGTACTGTGGGAAGAGTGTTGTTTCTATGTATCGTCTCTTTTGTTTCGTTTCTTTCTTTTGAAATGCACAACATGTGTCAATAAATACACTGTCATCAAAGCATTTATATGACAGAAAGGAATAAAGTGAGATGCAAAATGAGTAAGAAAATAAATGATTTGAAGTTTGCCGTCCTCGTTTCCAGATTGAACTCAAAGAGGTTCAGTGTTATGGATGTGGAATTGTCCTCCCCCTTTTTTTTTTTTCCCTAATGAAATTTTTTTTTTCCTGTCCCACCATTACGTTTGGTGGTTGCATCCCATCACTGTAGAGTATGACTGAATTCGACACCAGTGTGGAATTTTCATGTCACAAGTTCCACCAGTACATGCTTGACTTTTTACAGGAAATAATGGAATCTAATGTCAGAGCAAGATGTTTTTTGAAAAACATGTGATCATGGTTTGAAATGTCATCAGAACCCGGTGACTAAGAGTGTGCAGAGATCTTAACTATCAAGAGAAAGTCACTTCCGGTTCAGTTGTCGCACGCGGGAATCAAACCATGAAACAAGTCTGATGCCTTTCCCACCAGGCCAACCAGGGTCCCCCTCCCCCTGCTCTGCCCCTGCCCACCCACACCAACGTTTCTTTCTGTACCCAACCTTACCTAAGGTTAACACTGTGAGAAGGAATAAGAGGCAGGAGAGTATGTGCTTTGCAGGATGCTTAGTCTGACGTTTGCCACGGAAGGGGATGTAACCAGTGCTGAAAAGTGAAAGACTGGTCACTGTGTAGAGGTGATGAAGAGATGTCTTTTGTACTGCATTAGTTGTGGAATTTGGCCAATAGGCGCAAACTTGCTCGATGTCTTGGTTTGATGGAGAAAGTCTACCAACCAGTAAATGAGTAACTCCCTTTGATTGACCCCCCCCGCTAAGGGCAGAGAACTGATGTGGAGTCGGAGTGTTGTTTGTGTGCAGACACATGCTTCTTGTGATAAGTCTTGGAATTGTCGTCCTCTGTTTTTTTTCCTGTTTGTCTTTTTTTTTTTTTTTTTTTTTTTTTTTTTTTTTTTTTTTTGAAATGACATGAGGTACAGCTGTTGTAATGTTGATGCTCTTTTGTCTTAGCTTTATAGCTACATTTATTATTGTGACACTTTCCTTTGACTGTGACACTTTCATTCGATCTGATGTGACGTATTAAGTTTGTGACTCTAGATAAGTGGTATTAAAGTCAGGGATCCAAATTTGATCTTGAATCATGGGTATGAATTTATACATAGTAAGTAAGGACACAGTAGGCAAGGTTTTAATCAGCTTTCAGCCTACAATTATTGTTGTGATATTTTCTTTTGATCTGATGTGACAGTTATGTCAGTGAATGTACACTTTAAGTCCTTATAGTGTCAAGGATCCAAATTTGAATTTGAATCATGGGTATGAATTTAGATGTAGTAGGGAAGGCTTTAATCAGCCTTCAGCCTGTATTTATCATTGTGATATTTTCATGTGACATGATGTGACAGTTACGTCAGTGACAGTAGATAGTCGTAATGGCATCAAGGATCGGAATTTGATTTTGAATCGTGAGTACAAATTTGTTCATAGTAGGTAAGGTTCTAAGCAGCTTTTAGCCAACATTTATTATTGTGACATTTTCATTTGATCTGATGTGACAGGTACGTCAGTGACTCTAAATAAGTTGTATCAGCATCGAGGATCCGAATTTGAATTTGAATCATGGGTATGAATTTATACATAGTAGGTAAGGTTCTAATCAGCTTTCAGCCTAGAGACTCCCTCCCTGTTCAGCTGGGCTGTGACGCTGATTTAATTGCGAGTCCTGTATCTCTTGGCCAGGTCCTGGTAACATTGTTAGCTGTGTGTTTTGTGCAGTGTCTTCAACTGCTCCTCGTCCTGTGGAGAGGTGACCCGCGCCAAGACGCTGAGGTAGCTAATGGGTGACTGGATGTTTATCTTGGTGTGTTATAAGACTGACGAAAAACGACATGTTGTGATGTTCGTCTTGGTTTGCTATACGACTGACGAGAAACAAAATGATGTTAATGGGTTAGGTTGAAATTTTGTCATACAAAACAGGACAGTGGTACCTCTGAATAAAGACTTGGCTTGCTTTTTCCTATAAAATCCTTTTAAAGGCTTAAGATTTTGACCTCCAACATCCAACATCCTCCTGCATAACTCTCCCCTCCCCCCCCCCCCCCCCCCCCCCCCCAAAAAAAAAATCATCTGGTGAAACAGCTTGGAGCTGTTTTGCAGACCCCACATTAGAGTAAAGCATCAAAAACATGACAAACTGAGAAAACAAACCTTTGAGTCTGTCCAAAACAAAAGTGTGATAACTTGTTTGCAATTGAGGTTTCTGTTAATATTAACATCAGCAGTTGAATAAGGGTGGTGATGCTCTCAGAGCTGTAGGGGTCGGTTTTTGAAAGCAAAATGCGAGAGCTTTTCTTACATCATTTGAGTGATAAGTCATCTTGATCTCACAGGGCATCCTTTATGTCAACCTTTATGGCATCCATTGAAGTTCTTGTATATGCTTTAAAGGCTCTTAATTACAAAGCCAGAATTTTTTTGTATGTTGAAGTGTAGGTGGACCCAGAATGATCTCCACTTGAAAATTCTGTTTTAGCATTTGGTGTAAGACCAGGATAGCCAAGAGCTGCTGTTTGCTGCATTTGTGAGCCACAGTAAGCATCTTAAGCGTAACCTTAGGAAAAGCTTTTTGTGAACTGCCATCATACCATTTGAGGTGTTGAGGCTGACTCAATGTTCTGTTTATTTTTGGGTTATGTTGGAAGAGTTTATCATTTGGTTATAATGTACTAGAGGTGGTTTCAGCTCATGCAGGCACCATGATATAGCACCATTGATGAAAAACATAGGGTTTTTTTCACCTTGGACCGAGTGTAAATGACAATGGCATGAAGGTTGTTTAACGGAGATAGAAAACGAAACTGGGAATATAATGGTAGACATGAGCATGCGTGTGATTTAAGTCATGCCTAGGACGTCATTTTCGTTTAAGTGAAAACATTTTTGTCACATTTTTGCCCATTCCCCATGTTGGTTAGGACAGGTATGGGAGTGGATGAATATGGGTCTCTTGGAACAAAAAAAAAAGTTTAAGAAATTGAGAGAACGCAACATTTGTATCACCTCTTTGGAAGTACTTCTGAGTATGGACAGGGTACATGGTTGAACGTCTTTTTGTTTTCCAAGAATCTTGTTCATTGACAATAGACTGAAACGCTTTTTACAAAGGAACTTTGAAATACGTTGAATTGAGTTATTATTTGTGCATATGTAACACCACCGGTTTTTCACTGGTATCTATTCTGGGTGGTCAGTCTGTGTGATAGGTATTTGATGTGGAATAGTTTGCTGGAAAAATCTTCAGTCTGAAGCTATGGCTCCCAATTGTAGCTCCCAGTTGCACCCACGCAATTATTTGTGAAGCTGCACTTCATTATCTTCATAAACTTCTTCAGCCTTACTCCTTATCTGGACCCCTCTGATCCCTTAGTGATACTAGGGGCAGCATGCCTTTTCTAATGTTGACCCTGTAGTCTGGAATAAACTTCTTTTTCACTCTCCACTATGCCTAGGCTCCACAGTCATTGAAGATTACACTTAAGATGTAACTTTTCGGCAGCGACTGTAAATACCAGTTCTTGCCTATTCATTTTGGCTCTCTGTCTGTATTTGTATGTGTAGGTGTGTGTGCTAGCACAAGCATGCATATGCTTGTACACACATGCTTGTGAAAGTGTGTTCATGAGCAGGTGTGTTGTGCATGTTAGTTTATGCATCTAGGAGCGCACAACCTTTTTTTTTTTTTTTTCAATCAGCATGCATTTTACTCTGTATCCATCAAATAAAATAGCTGTTCACTTGTAAGCGTTCAGAGCTCCCTTTGAGATGGTATACTGTGCATATCCCCATTGTTACATTTGGCCCATGAGTTTGTAATGACTTTCAGACACATCAGCTGCCTGAAGGGGAGTGAGAAAGGAGGGGAGAATGAAGGAGGAACTGTATCACAACTTGGCCCATAGTAATTCTTACTATCACATATATATATATATATAGAGAGAGAGAGAGAGAGAGAGAGAGAGATAGATTGCAGGGGTAGGAGTTCAGTGTTTATCACACAGGAGAGCTTTGGTCAAGGGCAAGAACAAGACTGGCTTTGTGGTCAGCGTTTCACTGGCCGTGCTGTCGTGTTGCCATGCCAGGTGAGGTCACAGGAAAGCAGTATGATGCAGATCAGCTGGTCACATCACAAGGACATTGAACTCGTATGTGACTTCAGTGGTTCACTTCATGCAGTTCATTCAGTGGACTTTGAAGCACTCTGACATCATTACTGTAATGAGGAGAACTAAACCTCGTGTAGAATCATGTATGACAGAATTGGAAGGCGTGGACAGGCACTTATTTTGCCTGCAACTCTGTTTAAAAAACAAAAGAAAGATCATACTCTGAGGAGATGGAGGAGGATTGCAGAGCACACGACCTTCACCTTTGCTGTGATTAGAGGGTCGCCTTTGCTGTGGGAGTGTCAGGCCTGAAAAGCTGTGCATGCGTGTCTTAAACACATCAAGTGTTCGCTCTGGAGCTGGCATACCCTGGTGGTTACACCTGCTGAACGTCGATGAGCATTGTCTGACATGGGCTTTGATGACCGTGTTCAGAAGAAAAATTTTTAATCTTGCTTCGTTTGGAATTAATTATATATTATTAGTTCATAGGATTTTCTTGAGGGGGAAAAAATTGTCCTGGGGATGTTGGGTTGCTCAAAAGAAAATGAGTTGAAATATGAACAGATGGTATGGGTCGAACATCGTTTGAAATTTGCATGTTCTGGCTCAGAGTCTTTTTTGACTTTGGTGTGCAGCCATAACAACAAGACAGGTCGCTGGCTGACGCCTTTCCGTTCTGTGTGGCACCCTGCGCGGGAGGACGTCTTCTTCGTGGGCTCCATGAAATCCCCACGCAGGGTGAGAGAGAGCCAGAAATGTCTGACTTTACCGTTTGATTTGTGGCCTAGATGTCAGCGAGAGTGGAGTTTGTGTTGGTCCAAGCCAAGGAGTATCCCACAGAAGAATCTGTTTTGATCTACTGTTTAGAAAGTGAAAGTGCCCTGCTTGATCAGTGGAAGTTGTGTATTGCATGACTACGTACCATTTGTGTATGTTTGGGGAGGGGAGGGGGTAATCCTTAGTTTTAAAACCAGTACCTGATCACTTTTTTTTGCATGTGTGCTTTCGCTGTCTTGCATCGGGAAAAGAAAGGAAAAGGGGGGAAAGTTTTTTTTGCATGTAATGGTGGTGGATGTTTTTGTCGTTAATTAAGAGACATGATGACAATGGATGTTGTGTAGTTTGATCATGGGGAAGATGCTGATTTTGAATGTTAAATTGCCTGGTGCTTGTAGTTGGATTTTTTTGGTTATTGATTCCTTTATGGGTTGTTTCGAACACAGGTATTGGGTTGATGTCATGATATGACAAGGCATGTTTGATGGTTGTGTGGTTTTCAGATGGAAGCGTTTGGTGTGGATGGCCGCCTGCTGCATGAATTCCAGGGGGACTTGTTGTCGTCTGTCTGTAGTGTGGTGCAGTTTCACCCCTCCTGCAACATTCTGGTAGGAGGCAACTCCAGTGGCTACATCTTCCCCTTCATGTGATGGGGAATGAGAGAGAGAGTGTGTGCAAGGAGGGTTGGGGGGTAAACTGACTAGGGCTTGCCCTTTCATCAATATTGGTAAACTGATGGTGCTTGAGTGCAAAGCTACCTCATCCTTGCATTAGTCAGGGACAGATGAATGTTATCTTTGTTGTCAAGTATGTGCATGATAAATGGGATTTGACCAGCCTTTCTTT
Source organism: Conus betulinus (assembly GCA_016801955.1). Classification (NCBI taxonomy): domain Eukaryota; kingdom Metazoa; phylum Mollusca; class Gastropoda; order Neogastropoda; family Conidae; genus Conus; species Conus betulinus. The sequence continues at coordinate 181,146 of JADBJO010002929.1, read as the reverse complement.
TTTTCTTCTTTGCTGTTGCTTCATTCTAGTGACGGGACTGTAAATAATGTATACACATGACATAGTGTAAATCAAATGTACCAGTAGAGACAAGAGAGATCCATTAATCTGTACTGCTCCAGTGTATTTGTGCATGCATTTTTTTTTTTTCCCCAAAAATACAACAAATATTGCAGTTTTTGAAATCAAGATGAAAAACACCTAAATTAGTTCTGGGAAATCACATTTGTGGACAGGAACTGTAGTGAATCGAGTAAACTGACTGCGAGGGATGACTCAAGCCTGCTAAATCTTAGTTTCAAAGTGAAGTGACTACAGGCGGAAGTTGAAAAAATTTTAACGATTAATTCTTTGTGAGTCTTTCAAAAACAAGGACAAAAACAAGTTAAGAAGACAAAACACTACGCGTTTCAGCCTCTTAGGTCTTCTTCAGGCCAGAAGTTTACCTGAAGAAACCCTTGTAGGACAATATGCGTTTTTCCTTGATTCTGGTGAACTCACTAAGAATTATTGAAAAAAGATCCGGAAAATCTTGTTAAACTTGGTCTGCCAGTTTAGCATGCTCAGACTAATGTGCAGCAGTGCTGTTACAGTTCCAGAGGGGAAACACAATCAAAACAACGGGAGAGTGGAAATATCTCCTGAAGTGTGCCAGTGAATAAGACGTCAAAGAATCTTTTGCTGGAAAAAAACATAGGCTCAGGCTCATAACCACCACAACTACAGCATTGTCCATTTTGGTAAAGTGAAAATTGCTCCCTCTGGACAGAGGCTCTCCTCCCGCTGGGGTCATACACGGGGAATCACCCCCCGCACGAGACACATACCGGGGACCCGCAATATCCTGGCAGACTCCCTCAGCTGGTCGAGGTCCCTCCTTCATACAGAATGGACCTTCAGTAGGCTAGCCCTAACTTGGGCGTGGGAACTTTGGTTCGGCCCATGGTCGACCTCTTTGCCACCTGATTCAACCATCATCCGCCAGGGTATGCCTCTCCTGTCCCCGATCCCCAGCGTATGCAATCGACGCTCTCTCCCTCATAGCATACCCCTTTCCTCCCTACCCAGTCCTCCACAAGGTGATCAGGAAGGCGAGGCTGGGGAGACCCTGGCTCATCCTCATACCCCATGGTGGCTGACCCGGTCCTGATTTCCAGACTTCAGTCCTTCACCTGTGTTCCCCCCTCCAGTTGAACTCTCGGTGGGACATGCTCAGGCAACCCCGCTCGGCTCGCCCTCACTTCTCCATCACAGGACCTACTATTCCCAGTGGGAGATATGGGTCTTCTGTGATCAGGCAACTCTGTTCCTCTGCTATCTCCTTTGGGGGCTACAGGTCGGCTATCTGCCCTCTATTCGCCAACTCCCTTCTCAGATAGATCTCTAGGGGGCTAGCTCTGTGTGAGCCTTGGTCCCCTAGGTGCATTCCCCTTGGGACCTCCTTTCCCTGAAGATCATATTTTTCCTTGCCCTGGCTTCAGCCAGAAGGTGAAGCGAGATCCATGCCCTCATCGGGGACCCCAAAAGTCATTGCCTCCCACAGGGTCGGCTCTGTCTCTCGAACTTTTCTCCCCATTTCTTAGCTAAGAATCAGGAACCGGGCGCTCCTCGTCATCCGCCCTCAGGCGGATATCCTGAAAGGGGGAAGAGCGGTGGAGACGTGGACCTGTGCCTTTCTAAGTGTCTGAGACACTACTGGAACTCTTGTGCCTGAGGCGCTCCCCCAAGATGTCTCCTTATTTCTATCATCCCTAGTAATAAGGAAGACATCTCGCCTGGCACTATCTCTAGGTGCCTGTCCTAGATGGTGAGATCTGTCTAGGCCCACACGTGCTAGCATCTCCCTGTCCAATCTCCCCGGGCCCATGAGGTCAGAGCGCTGGCCACTTCTGCAGCATTCCAGCACTCTGTCCCCTTGCGCCATCTCCTGGAGGCAGCCTACTGGTGTTTGGGAATCCCCTTATAAAATTTTTACTTCAGGGATATCCGCATGTCCAGGGCTGATGGTTCTACAGGGATCTCCTTTGTGGCGGCCAGTGCAGCTATATCGGTTAACCCCAACAACCACTAGGGCACTCGACCCTCCTCCTATTCCTTTAAATTCTGCTATGGTCTGACATGGTATTGTATATGATGCCAAAATGGGGAGTTTGTATTATACTCCCTGTTTGGCTAGTATACTTACCATGTCAGACTCTAATGCCCCCTCTCTACCTTCCCCTCCAGTGCCAAGGTTTTCGGGGTTACCTTGCGCGCAGGCCTCGCTGAATGAGGAACAGGAAGCGGCCACGGGCTTGCTTCCTATGGCAGAAGTGGGTTGGGCGTCACGTGAGTATCTATTACTGCATTAGCCACAAAAAATTCGGCATGGCAGAGCTGACTAACTGCCGTAGAATGCTATGGTCTGACATGGTAAGTATACTAGCCAAACAGGGAGTATAATTACAAACTCCCCATATTGCTCACGTTGCTGTGTTCAGTCTCAGAAGTGTATAAATAAGCCAGTCCTCTGTTTCAGTGCTCGTCCACCGTCAAGTCTCCAGAATTGTTGAAAATGACGAAAAAGGTTTCGCACCCCTTCCCTCTACCAATTGAATTGAAAGGAAAAGGGGAAAAATGTTTCAAAATACAACAGCACCCAAATTATTCTGAAATATATTGTGTTCTCACAGAGAAGAAAAACCAGGTAAATAAGTAGGCTTCAGTCTTACTGATCTTTCTGTGACTCTGTTACTCACTGTCCCTGAGAAGTTAAAGCAAAAGACCCATCATTGAGAGTAACAACAGACCCATCATTGGTAGTCAATACACCCATCATTGATAGTAAAGATAGACCCATCATTGATAGTACCTGTATGTCTTTCTTAAAATGTTGCCACCAGTTATACAGCGGGCAAAAGGAAAACAGACCAGCTGGCAAAGAATTCTTGCAGAATGGATTGTCAAGAAAAATCGGTAGACTGTCGACAGGTTGGCAAAGCTGTCTGTGAAACTGACAAAGATGACTACACATGGTTATTGGTCCATGTGCTCTGAACATTCATGTCGGCCTGGGAATTGTTTTGATCCGGGACCACCTTCGCTGGCATAAGCATATCGCAAGATGGTAAGGGATTTGTTCCATTGAAATTATCCCAGGGTGAGAATCGTTCTCTTCCCCTCATATTTCTTTTATATATATATATATATATATATATTGTTGTGGCGTTGAGAGCACTGACACTGTTTTTTGTTGGGGACCAAGGTCGTCTTAGCACAACACAATCCACACCCTTGTTCACGCAGACAATCTGCATTCTCATTCAGACAGGGGCCTCCTACCTGAGTAGAACCAACTGTGAGCGCTGCATTCGTCTGTTTCCCAGTATCATTCCGGTGAATAGCAGTCACAAAATTTTTGACCAATTCTTCTCAGATTCCCATGGAGGCTGTGTGCATGCGTCATCGCACCAATACCCAAAACGGCCCTTGCTTACATGTGTGCAAGAAGTCATGCATACGTTCACATGTCACCCGGGTCTGTGTCTGACATGAAGAACTTGTCAGGAAATGGAGTCAGAACCATTGTTCACTCTTGAGGGAAAAGATCCCCATATACTGAAATGGCCCAGCCGAGATTGAAACCCCACAACCCTTGGATCACCAGGATCATGGGTCTGGTACTCTCTACCAACTGAGCTATTCTGGTTGGGTTGATGTGGTGATGAAATTTTCCTTGCCCGACTCATTCCACCATATGTGCATATAAAGAAATATGTACTGATTTTGTTGTATATGTTTACAAGCTTTGAGAAAGAACTATTTGGCAATACTCTGTGTCATCAAGTTGTTTTTGTTACTTTATATGTGTTATGATTTTGTTACTTTATATGTTGCTATGGTTTTGTTATTTTACGTGTTGTTTTATTACTGAACCTACCCATGGACTGCATTGGGGGCCCACTCTGAGCCCCAGATCCTGGCTGAATTGCCCCCACCCCTTTTTTTTCCCCCCCCCCCTTCCCAGAGCCAGGTGGCATACCTGGAGTGTATCAGTAGCATTTTTTTTTTGTCGAACAGATATGATTATGAATATTTCCTTGTGGTTTACATGTTTCAGTATGACTGTACCATATGTGAATATGATTTTATGTTTGTATATTGATTTAACTGTCATGTTTTGTATGTCATTGTTTTATTGCTTGGTTTCTTCCCATTTTCCATGTGAACAAACTGGTACTTTTGGCTTTGTATGTATGGAAGGAGAGTTGGGTCATCATCCTTGGGCCTGTTCATGTTTTGCTACAGGACCAGTTTGCGTCAGGATATCATGAAAGGAAACGTGCAGTGCCGCTGTTTTGGTTTATATCAAAACACATGTAACCAACCTCATAGTGTCACACAAATATAGTGTTCCATTTTAATCATCACAAAATAAAGCGAGACCGATGACAAACTTGTTGGCCTTTTTTTTTTTTTTTTTTTTTTTTTGCGACTCTTCTTTCATGGTGTCCGAGTGTAGCAATGTCCCCTCCTCAATATGCGTGGCGAGTTCATGTGAAGGACTTTCAGGATGGCAGTGGATCTGATGTAATGCCTTTAACCTTTACCAGCCGTGTCACCCAATCGTAGGTGACGGGATTCTTTCCCTCGAGCTGAATCACCCAAAGGTATGTGAGGGATGGACAGTACATTCTGCCGTGTCATACACTATCGGATGACTGGAACATAAAAAATTCCTACACTTTCCATAAATGATCAAGGGCAAATAAGCTCTATAACTAGTCTTGGGGATGTTGTAGTGAGTTGTAGACCTTACTTTCAGTGCTCTGTCGTGAACTTGGCTGACCCCAGCAGCTTTGAAACAAAGGAACTGACGGCACCGGGCTTTGCCGCTAAGTGCGCACGAAAAAATGTCGGTCACATGAAGGGGTGGTAGAGATTTCTCGCCCAGTGAAGTGCTTGAAATCACATGACAAAGTGGATCTGGTGATGAGGGGAGTGATAGATAGAAAACTATGAAAGATAAGAGGAAAGTAAATTGTTTGAAGATGCAGCCATTCCTTCATCTTCTGATTTGGTGGTGTAAAAGAACGGAATAGAATGTAACAAAAGAATTTTCTTTTTTTTTTTTACTTGTCAGACATGTTTTTCAACATACAGTTATGTCTACACATCGAAAGTAAATGATTCCAAATTACTGCATTCATTAGTTGAGTGTTTGTTCTTTTTCCCCCGTGACACTTAACACAACGCTGTCAGTTGTTGTCTAGTTACTGTAAAATGAATTAAAAAGTGGTGAAATATGTGCGTCAGCAGGGACTGAGCGCCATGCGCGAGCGTGCGGCAGCAGGGAGTTGGAGAGGGAGCAGCTCATGTTAGTGTGGTTTTGATGAAATTCTCTCTTATTGTTTTGTTGTTGAAAGTGCATGAAACCTGCTTGTCTTTTGCCTCCCCAACTTCCCCACCTTCTCTCTTCTCTTCAAAACGATCAGAATTTTTTTTTCTTTTTTTTTTTTTTTTTTTTGTATGTGCAACTGCTGCGCATCCATACTCTTTCACTGAGGTAGTTCCCCCAGCACTCTATCCTCATTACTTCAAACCTCCCAGTCCTGATCTCCTCCTCCCCCCCCTCCCCTGCCCTCCGTCTCTCCTCCTGCCCCCACTATCTGCAATGCTTTCCTTAACAAATGTGGTTGCATCTTTTTTTGACCTAAAGAAAGCTTGCAGTGCCATGTGGAAATTGAAATTCTCAAGGATCTAGGTTTTCTAGGTCATCTCCCCTTATCTACGAGCAACTTTCTGGTTGATCTGCAGTTGTACGTCCGTTTTGACACAACTGTGTCTGACATCCACGAGCAGGAGTTGGATGTACCCAGGGGAGCATCCCTCCTCTTCCCGTCTTTAGCATCAAAGTTAATGGGCCTAAGTTCTGTGTCCGCTCTGTTGATGACTTTGCATTCTAAGCAGTTGGAGTGGCCTATGCTGGCATACAATGTCAGCTCCAAGTTAGTGTGGATAAGACACAACAATGGGCCAAGGAAAATGATTTTTATTTTTTCGATTAACAAAACTCTGTATCCACTTTAACACTTATCAGCAGTACTTTGCTGACCCGGAAATTCATCTGAAGAAATCCACCTTTGGAGTTGTGAAGGAAGCAAAATGTCCGGGAGTTATTCTTGTTCCAAAAGTAAACTTTGTAAGACACATCCGTCACTTAAAGCTTCTTGGCAGAAAACAACAAACATTCAAGGCAATTGTGGCACATACAGATAAGGGTGTTGACGAGGAAACTCCTCTCCATCTTTACAAGGCTGTGATTCTCTTCAATGTGGACTACAGCTGTAACGTTTATGATTTTGCAAAGACCTTCCTGCCTCAAAACTTTGGATCACATCAGCCATTTATTTTTGGACTTCAGCACAGTCAGGTTGGGGGGGGGGGGGGGGGGTTGCACCACAGATGCATACAATCTGAATCAGAGGCAGGAGAACCATCCCTCTTCAACCGTCGGCTGAAATGTTTTTAACTGCTGTTTGGATCTCTTTCAGAGCCTCATAACCCTACTTACTGCTGTTTTTGACCTGAACTTCCATAAGAAATTTGAAGACGAGCCGAGGTTGGTCTCCCTTTTCCAATTTATATTCTTCTCCATTTGATCAATGCATAGACATTGGATGGTGTGTGATTTGTCCAAATTTCCTCATGACCTACCGTAGACTCTCCATATCCAAGAAATCTGCTTTGATCTGGCGTCTTCATCGCAGACTCTTCCAGCTTCCTGGTGTACAAGACATTTATGGCTGAATTTTTTTTTTGATTTCCATCCTTTCACTCAATATTGATTAATGGGTCTAAATCAGACAGGGTTATTGCTTCTGCTGCATACTGCTTGGCAGTATCCTCTCAGAGATATAAGCAACATTCCCACGGACAGCTCCATCTACACTGCTGAGCTCACAGAGTTGGTCTTGGCGCATCAAGCGGCTTTATGTGAAAACAAACACTTCTTTATTTCTTTGACTCCATTTCTGCTTTTGAGACCAGTGCTGGGCATAACCTGAAGCTCCTTCATCTGAGGGTTACAACATAGTTTTTGCTTGGGTTCCTGGTAATGTTGGCGTTCGAGGTAACAAGAGGGTTGACCAACTTGCTAAGAATGCAACAAATAAAGAGTTGAGCAGAATCTCTGTCCCACACACCAACATGAGACCTAAAGCTTGAAGTCATTTCAACAACCTCTAGCTAGAGGAATGAAACACGTAGACAGTTGCCAAACTCTTGCAAATCTGTCCAGACTTTCACCATGTGCCACTTTGGACCCGAGAAGAAGAAAGAGTTCTTTGCTGACTGCACACAGGTCATTCCTTTTACACCCATTCGTATCTCTTAAAAGGTGAAGAAGCTTCATTGTGCATTCTCTGTGATGCTCCATGCTCTATAAAACATGTCCTTATACACTGTTGGGAATTGCATGATGTCAGATATAAACACTTTACAGCAAACTTCACGGAAATCGGCTTCAGAGATGTTCCACCTGTTACGATGTTTTGTCATGGAAACAATGAACCTTTTTTCCATCCGGTGTAAGATTTACAGAAGAAACATGTATCATGAACTTTATTAAGGACTGTGCAGCAAGGACCGTGATGAGGTAACAGCCCTGCTATGGGCCGTTAACAGGGGGCTCTAGGCAATGAACACCATGACCTGAGTGTGAACACTATTTCATTAAAGCGGGCATGAAGGGTTTCATCATGCAGCCAAAGCATTCATGAACTAATGGCCTGTGTTTCACTTTCTCCCAGGTAATGAAGACCAGTGGTCACCAACGCTCTAGCCAATACGAATTCAAAAGCATACAGTAGAAAAGCGGAAGCCAGAATTTCATTGACCCGGAAGCAAGTGGGAAGTAGGTGTGTTTTGATTGGACATGACAGATCATCATTGTTTATTGAAACCACCGTCAACATGCTGATATAATTTTGTCACCGTGGGTTTAAAAGAGCGTTACTTGTGATCTCATCCTGTTCATGAAGTCGGATTAACATGCACCACCAAGAAATTGCTTTGGTCAGTCTTGGACTCTTTCAGCCAATAACACCCACTAAGAACTCTTTTCAGTCAGTCATACATAATGTCTAGGTTCCTTTCACCGAGAACTCTTTTCAGTCAGTCATACATAATGTCTAGGTTCCTTTCACCGAGAACTCTTTTCAGTCAGTCATACATAATGTCTAGGTTCCTTTCTCTGAGAACTCTTTTCAGTCAGTCATGTATAGTGTCTTGGTTCCTTTCGGCCAATAACACCACCACCAAGAACTCTCTGAAGTCAATGTTTCATAATGTCTTGGTTCCATGGTGCTGTCAATCAGTGTGTACTGTTCAAATTACTGACCAGCCCTGATATGGCCCGTATGATCAGCTTGACTTTAAACAACAGGACATGCGCTATGGTCTTGGTCATTGTTAAGGGCATGACACAAATCCCGCCCACTCAACACCTGTACCCCTACATGGCTGTAGATGTAAACATTCTGTGAACGCCATGTCCATGAGGTGGTGATGGGGTGAATAGGTCTGTTTGATGCGAACACAAACACAAAAGGGGAAAGGTCATTGCTGATTTTGACCAGCTTACTTCTACTTAGAAAACAAGTCCCTGCTTGTAGTCAGACTTACGCAAAATTCATGCACATTCTTTTTTTTTTTCTTTTTCTACAATGACAAGACACAACAAAATAGAACAGATTTATGAGCTTCCTTTGAAGATCAAATTTGATGGTATGCATCCAGGGGTATGGATACATGAGGTAGACGCCCACAACGGCTCCCAAGGTCTAACATGCAGACATTTGAGAGCAAGTTGTAGACTAACAGTCCCACTTCACATACATGGAATGTTAACTGATCGCGGCAGCACATGCGAAGTCAACAAAGAACCGTTGGTCACCAAGTGCTGTAACCTTGCACAGATAGGCATGTATCTTGCAGACACTCTGTCCAAGACCCTTATTTAGGGAACAGTGGGGTACTGACCTCCCAGACGCACATCCAGAAGAAGTTCTGAAGTGACAAGAGAAATAGCTGGATGGTAATAACATACTGCAGCGATGCAAGTGGCTGAGCGCACAGGGTTGTTGAGATCTTCAATCACTTTTACATCGGGTGCTTATATGACCTGTTGTCGTCCAAGGGGACAGTAATAAACGACGCTCATTTCTGAAACGCTGTTCTTGCGACGAACAGTCTTTTCTGGGACACAATATATTGGCATCTGTTTTGAGGTAGGTCTCTCTCTCTCCAAGGGCTGGGTGATGGTCAACAAACTGATGGAGATGTGTGAAGATGACATTAAGGTGAACAATGACTAGGTTCCACAAGACAAGTTGGTGTTTGGCAACGATTCCGTCAGGGCGGAAGGCAACATCTCGCCGATTACTTTGTGCACACATGGCATGCGAGCATACAATGTATGAAATCACTGTTAACCTATGTTGCTGGTGTTCACTGCTGCCTTTCACTGTCAAGGCATAAACACTCTTGTTTTAACTGTCCTTTACCTCTCTAAATAAAGCCATCTGAAAACTACACAAAATCTTCAGAACTAGTTACAGCACTCCAAAAGGCATGGCTTCTATTCTGTGAGTTGTATCACAGAGGTGTAGGTGGCATTGAATCGTTGCTGTTTTTCCTGTTGTCACTCTGTAGTTATCACGCACTTGTAATACTGCCTGATGGGTAACCTGTGACAGCGGTGACTTAGGATCCAAGTTTCTCCAGGACAACGTAGAAGACGGCTCCAGTGACCAGCACTGCCGCACACAGTGCAGCGAACACCAGCAACAGTGAGAAAGGGCAGCTCTCGTTACAGTTCGGTGTCCTTTTCTGCAACATAGTTGGAAGAAACTAAGTTTGTATGAAGACCTCTTCAATCATAATTATTCAGTTGCTTTTGGTAACAACACAGTCATAAGATAGATTATTGCCATGCACACAGGAGCTGCTACCATTTGGGAGCAGAGTATGATTTTAGGGCTTGTCAGGTGGTATGCTGTTTGCCTGAAGAACACAGAATAGGTCAGAACATGTGTTTGTTTCATACATTTTGTTGTTCAGTCTGTGCTCTAGCCATAGGAATGTACATGGGCAGGCCTGTTATTAATTGATCTATCTATGTATATCGTAGTATCATGGGCAGATCTGTTGAGTTTGTTGTTTTGTTTCATGACAAGTGTGTATGTGCACGTGTGTGTGTGTGTGTGTGTGTGCACGTGCATGTGACAGACGTGAAAGGGCATGGCGTGGTTCGCTGGGCTGTAAATAATGACTCGGAACACGAGTGTTTTTTGTTTGTTTGTTTGTTTGTTTCTTAGCAGGTGATATGGGTGTGTGAGATATGGGGATTGTACCCAAAGGTTGCAAGGAGACTTACGGCAGGCATATCGTGGCTCTGCACAACAGGGGCAGGAGATGAGGCACTTGGTGCCGGACACGCAGTGTTGCCTAGCGTTAGTGCAGTCCTTGTTGTTCTTGATTTCTGCGCAAACATATCACACAGTCACCGCACATGTTCATAAAGCATGTGCGCGTGCACACGCACAGACACTTGCACACACCCATGCATGCACACAAACACACATGCATGCACGCAAGCACAAGCGAGCATGCACACACACACACACACACACACACACACACACACATGTAGTGTGTAATAACATGTTTTCTATTGTTGTTCAAGTGCTCATCACAATCACACACACACACACACACACACACACACACACACACACACACACATGTGCGCACATGTGCATACAATAGCACACACATACACACACTTGGCACTTGCCTTGTGATCTATCTACACACACACACACACACACACACATCTATCTATATCTGTCTATCTATGATGTGTGTTTATATGTATCAGGGAGATAAAAAAAAAAACGAGAGTTGCTAAAATCCACAGGACAATGAACTCTGGTAAGAAGCAGCACTTGGTGTGTGTGTGTGAGGGAGGGGGGGGGGGGGGGTGTCCCAATCCTGAAATGGATCGTGACAACTCGTGCATCCCACCAATCCTGAAACTTGCCATGATGGGCAGTAGGCTCCTGAAACTTTTCGGGATACATACATATATATCTATGTACACACACACACACACACACACACGCACACACACACACACACACACACACATATATATATATATATATATACATATATATCCAAAAGAAAAAAAAATGCAAAAAAAAAAAAAAAAAAAAAAACCCCGCAAAAAAAAAGCTGTCGTGGTTAAAGTTAATATTTTCGGATTTATTTGCCTTCTTCAGCAAATGGCATCCTCCCCGAGTGCCAGCAGGTAAGGTAGTGAGGTATATGTATATATGTATGTATATATAAGTATTATATCCGAGTACTTGAATTACACAAAGTTCTTAGACCAAAACATAAAGCGGTCTGCACACCCATCGCAGCTTTGCCACATGTTGGTTATTATCATCATTGTAATTTGTCTCCACAATATTTCGTTTGTATTTCTTTCAATACGTTTTAAAAAAGAATAATAAGAAAATACTAAAAATGAACCAAAGTAAAAAATACAATTTTCTCCAAAAATATCTAGACACCGTAAAAGCACCCCCCCAAATTTCGCAGAACTGTAGCTTGCACCACACAAATCCATCCATCCAGTTTTCTAAACCCCCCCCCCCCCCCCCTCCTCCCCGTCCCCCTGCCTCACCGTTCCGGATTTCAGACTTGCATTCCTGTGATGAGAGAAGACGAAATTCTTTATTTACGACGATAATAGATAAGAACTAGTGTGTGTTTTTTTACACCCAGTTCTCACCCCGAGCATGGTCAACAAAGCAAAAGAAGAGGAGCAAATATAGAAGCATGCAAAAAGAGAATTATAAGAAAAAAAGGAAAAGAGAGAGATGGACAGAGAGAGAGAGAGAGAAGGGAGGGGGGGGGATGGAAGGAGTGCATGGAAGGGAGGGTAAGATCGAGTGAGAGGTAGGGAGAGTGGGGAGCGGGGAAGAGCACATAGTTAAGCAGGCTCAGAGAACAATCAAACGAACAAAAAATATTGAGGAAATGCGAGAGACGATCTGTTGTAAAGCACGAAAGAGGAAAAAGAATGAACATAAAGGACGAGGCGGGGAAGAAGAAACTTGACAATTCTTCTTCTTCTTTTTCTTCTTCTTCTTCTTTTTTCTGCCCGCCTTCATCAAGCTGAAGATTCTGGCAGCTACAAAGGGGTTTCCAGTTTGCTGTGAGAGTTGTGGGTCAGTTTATGCAGTCAGTGCTCACTACCTGACTGCATGGACAGTGGGCAGGGGAAGTGGGGCCACCACACTCACTATTTCAGACCTCTAACTCGACTTTGGCAGGCCCTACTTCGGAGTGTGGTGGGGAAGGTTTGTACTCTAGCCATGGGGTGGGAGGGGATGGGTGGGGGAGATGGGGGGGGGGGGGATCAGAGGTAGGACTGAAAGTCCACCTCCGAGGTTGATTGAACTGCCTCAGGTGGGAGCTTATTGACTCCTGGGTGGTGCGGGGGAACAGGGAGTGTTTTCGGTAGTTTCTGCAGCTGGACTCCATGGCGTACTGGTGTTCGTGAAAGTGCCGAGTGGCGTGTCCAGTTTTCAGGAGTCTTGGCGCATGGTTGTCTGGATCATGATCAATTTGATGGTCTACTGCCATTAGTTTGTAAAGCCCTTGTGACAGGGGGTACGCAAATGATTTGATACAGCGGGAACAGTCATGGAAAACAACATACAGGAACGAGAGAGAGAGAGAGAGAGAGAGAAAATTCAGATTCAGGTATTTCATTCATATATAGGCTCGGGCCCCATTTGAAGGGTCCACATGAATACAACATAACAATGAAAATGAAAACTACAAGCTGGATCAGAATGTTCAGTATTGTTCTTTTCATAAAACCGCTGTTTCTCGGAGTTTAAACGCTTGAGAGAGAGAGAGAGAGAGAGACTTACTGCACGTGCTGTTGTGGTCACACACGAGCGTTTTTTTTGGATATACACTTGCCTGAAGGGAGACATTTTTCACCTACGTGTCCCGCTGCTGCTGCGTCTGTGGCTGTCAACAAAACGGGAGCATGCACTGAGCAATGCAGTGTACGTTGCAGTGTACGTTGCAGTGTGTGTGTGTGTGTGTGTGTGTGTGTGTGTGTGCCTGAGTGAGCGAGTGAGTGAGTGTGTGTGTGTGTGTGTGTGTGTGTGTGCCTGAGTGAGTGAGTGTGTGTGTGTGTGTGTGTGTGTTGTGTGTGTGTGTGTGATTCCTTAGCCCATAAAGTGGGTAGGCTATATCAAATAGTCAAAAAACCCGAATTTTTTTCTTCTGAATTTTTGTTTTGTTGTTTGTTTGTAAATCCAGTTTGTGTTCGCACGGGCAATCCGGTCAGATTTACGATTGAAATGATCCTCACCTTCTAAATGATTTACTTGATTTCTGAGTAAATGGGGAAAAAGTGTTTCGAAAATGTCGAAAAAAAAAAATCTAAAATCATTGTAGAATGTTCTATTTTCGCTTAAATTTAAAAGGATACATGTAACTAATTTTGCATTTCTTCAGTGGAGTAAATATTACTTAAAAACTGATTTGTTTGACATTTTGTTAACACACATTAAACGCCCTGCGCGCGCATGCGCGCCAGCGCTTACGCACGCGCACACACACACACACACAAAAAGGATTATAAATTAACTATGCATTCTCTCGGTGAAGTATAAAGTTTGTAAATATACATCTGAAATTTCGGGAAACCCAGTTTGAAGGTTTTGAACACACACATACACACACACGCTCGCACGCAGCGCGCGCGCGCGCACACACACACATACACACCGAGACACACATTATGACTCGGAACATGATCATGATCAACCCGGGTCGAACAAAGTTATCATTCTCTATACTGACTTTTTTTTTCTTTTCATAAATGCATTTTTTTTTTTAAAGGATAGGAATTATATAAACTCTAGAACTATCGAATAGGGCTAGCCTACCATATAACCACCGCCTTAAATCCAAATGACTCTTTGAAGGACTCGCTGAATGAGACACAAGCCTACCTTCATAATTCAATGACATCGTCAGCATTAAAAGCCCGAGAAGCGAGCTCACAGACACATTCCAAGTCATTGCTTTCATCAGAACTGTTCCCTGCGACTTTTCAGTGTAATGTCGCCTGTTCTTGATGCAGACGGACGATCAGTGGTACAAATCTCTTTCGCTTTCACTGGTTCGGGGAGAACTTCGCAAAACCATGATGCAATCGAACGATGGTGATGTCATTGCAATAGTGCGTCATATGACTGCGGTCATAATTCCCATGAGGCATTCAGCATCCCAAAATTGAATTCAAGATTGGTGTTCTGGAAAGACGTCTCTTCAGCGTCTATGTCTCTGTGTGTCTGGATGCCAATCCTACTGTCGTTCGGATTAGCACCACAAGTTGCGCAACATATTGTCACCACAAATTTTATGCCGAGATGCGTCACCAATTTCATTACGTAGATAACAAACAAATAGGGTCACTCCTGCTCCCTTTATGAAATAATTGCAGGCCCATGACTTCAAACGAATGCTGCTTACAAATACTGTAGCATTATCGTTGTTAAAACGTCTCATGTTTCGTTCATGCATGCGGTTACACCTTTTGCTAGATTTTCGGTATTTTAGTTTATTTATTATGTTATCGTTCTTTGACCTGGAAGTACAAAAAAGAATTCCGTTGGCAAGGCTACAAAAAAGCTGTAAAAGACGTCTCTTTTGTGCGATCCGTTGTGATTGGGGGAAAAAAAAAGGAATCTCTCTAATCGAACATTTAGTGTGTTACTTCAATACCAAATCGCCTAGGAGAGAAATGAAAACACAGAGCACACAGAACAAACAAGGAGACGGCCAGTCCTCAAAGGGCCAAGAGTTACGCTACTTGTTGGTTATTTACTGTTTACTGTTCCCAACCTCACTTAAAGATTTCATTTCATTTACGAAGGTTTGAGCTTAGACAAGAACCAAATTAGGATACCTCCCTTCCTCTCTCCTTGCTTCGTGTGTGTACAATCGGCTCCTCGAATAACTTGACATTTTGGAAGTGGCTTTGCTTGACGAATTGTTGCCTTCCACAGAATCGGATGTGATTATTTAACGTAGTTGGATTGACTTGCGTTGGAAGCAGCAGCGAACACACACACACACACACACACACACACACACACACACACACACACACACAAAAAAAACACACAAAACACACACACACACACACACACACACACACACACACACACACACACACACACACACACCAAAACACCTTCCTCTCCATGCCCTTTGCTATGAAAGAGCAATGAAGTTCGGTTTTATCAGTTATTGATAAGGCTGTTATTGATAGTGATATGTCAAGAAGCAAACTGTTTGTCTCTGAAAGAATAATTCAGATTTGGTTCGAAGAACTCTTTTTCCGTCCTGACGAAGGGTTGTTTTGATGAGTTCCACTTACAACCTATGTTTCTCTTTCCACTGTATACGTATGTTGTTTTGTTTGTGGTCTATACTTACTTGTTACTGTTTTGTGCGTCTGCTGTCATCATTATAAATGGAGTCGAAGAAACGAGAGAGAGAGAGAGAGAGAGAGTTCGATATGTTCTCAAATCTACAGTGAAAACTGAATTACTTTGAACAAGTATCGCAGAACAGAGACTACAAACGTAGTAATGTTTTCACCAGACTGTCAGAAGCGAGCGAGCATTTTAAATATTTTAAACAGTAAGTTCAAAAATGAAAATACGAAAACGGGCACAATGACAGATAGTATGTAGGTGAATCGATTCAGCAAACAAATCATGTTCCCACCCACATATGTGACCTTCCACCACAAAATGAGTCGCTTGTCATTAAGATACACATATTTTCTAAAAGTATTTTTCTGCTGTTTTCAATGGTGAAAAACATTTTTAAATCAGGCTTTTATTTTCAAGATACAGTGTTTTGAAGATGGTAACCCTCTGAGAAGCGCTTTTGAGAAAATGAACAAAAACAGACGCACACATTCAGCATAATATTAACATATTAGGTGTTTTAAAATGTCACTTTGATATAGAAAGCAGTCAAATATAAACAATTCACTTAGTGTATTTTGTGCAGGAAAATTTATAGTATCAGGTGGATCAAAATCCTCAAAATCGACTCCTGACACTCCTACTGCCTATTTTGGCTGCTAACTGAAAACCGGAGAGATGACAAGCGACTCATTCCGTGGTGGAAGGTCACATATAGTGGGAATCAAATTTTAAAGAGAAAACTCAATTTGAAAATATATGACAAATAGTTCATGCAATCATCTTGTATTAAAAAAAAAAAACAAAAAAAAACTTGCGGTTATTATTCGTTAAAATAAAAACATCTCCTCAAAGCAGCAGGTCAATACAGTGTGGGCTTGCGATATTACGCACTGCTGAAAGAGCATTCTGAAAGAGAACAACATTTCTCATCTGACCTAAGAATTTACAGAAGAAAGATTTTTTTTTTTTTTTTAAACAAAATTTCCTGTGCTTTATTAGAATGTATTTGAAAGGGTGTGTGAATACGGGTTTTTTCTTTCTTTTTCTTTCTGTTTTTAAAACGACTTGTGAGTTGACCTCAACAGGGTGACAGTCCTGAGATACAGCCCGTTTGCGGTAGGCTAGGCTATAAGCAACAGTACTTTAACTTGCCGAAACAGCATTCCCAGTCCATTTCTTCAAAAACTGCACTATGCAATACCCCCCCCCCCCCCCGCGCATGATCAAGATACTCTGCGATTTAAAAAAAATAAAATTTCCACGCCACAGAATTGTTTCCAAAAATTACATATGCAAAAACCCCTTCAATAACAACAGGCATATTTGGGTCTTCAGTTGCGTGCCGTTTGGAACAAGTTTGATAGTTGACTTCCGTGGCTTATCCCTTTAAATTCTCTGAGGAACATCAGACTGTTAGCTCACCACATGATTGTTCGCTCACTATATGAATACATGATTGTTAGTTCACCACATTTTTCACATCCATAGGCACCTCTGTTCATACATCACATGATTGTTAGCTCACCACTCATGATTGTTAGTTCACCACATGATTGTTCGCTCACCACATGATTGTTAGTTCACCACATGATTGTTGGCTCACCACATGAATGTCAGCTTACCACATGGTTTTTAGCTGACCACATTTTTCACATCCATAGGCATCTCTGTTAACACATCGCCACATGATTGTTAGCTTACCACATGATTGTTTGCTCACCATATGATGATTAGCTCTCCACATGATTGTTCGCTCACCACATGTTTTTCACATTTGTTCACACCTCTGTTCACACATCACCACGTGACTATTAGCTCATCATACGATTGTTAGCTCACCACATGGTCGTTAGTTCACCACATTTTTTCACATCCATAGGCACCTCCATCTATTCACACATGTGTACCCAATGTAATATAAACACATAAATGATTGACTGAACATATATATGTGATTATACTGCTATTCTCGCCCCAGTATTGCCATACAGTTCATCTGAACTATCAGGGTTATTCTCGCATCATAAGATGTGAGAGTAATAGTGATAACGACTTCATGATCGAATAGTGAATATGGTTGCGTGCGTTTTGGTTTGTTTGCTTGTTGTTGTTATTTTAATATTACGTTACTGTGCGTGTCTGGACCGACATTATCTTGGATGTGATAAATATGGTGAGATGACTATCAGATTTGTTCCAAACAGCACATAATTATCGTGTCATCGTATCGTAACTGCTCATGACAGTATTTTTTTTAAAGTTGTCTCTTCCGTTCTTCCCTTTCTCTTCATCTCTGCAATACCTGCTTGTACACAACTTTACCCTCCCCCTCCCCGACCCCGTTCTTTCTCTTCCACTTCTCCAGCGCCATCCCCAGCTCCTTTATTTTTTCAATTTTGTTTTCTAAAATCTTGTTTATTTATTTATTTATTTTTTAATGTATTACTTTCTTTCTTCATTTTTTCTTCACACCCACCCCCCCCCCCCCCCCCCTCAAGACTCTCCCCCCCCCCCCCCCCCCCCCTCCTTTCAAACCTACGCTCCTTTCCTTTTGCTCAGCTCAGCTTTACGTCATTTAAGTCCTTTACGTCAATGAGCTTAGCTGTGAAGTTTCCTCAGACTAACGTTCTAATCAGTCTTCACTGTGACTTTGAAGAAAGTTCCTTGTGTCAAAACGTCAGTTCTAAATTCGACGTTCTAATTTTTTTTTTTTTTTTAAACAAGGTATGTGCAGGCCAAAGTTAGTACAACGTGTTTACTTGTGTACATAACCTTTTAAAACCAATGTTTATTATGTTAATCGAGTTGCTCATGACTTTCAGATCAATTCTGAGAGTTTAAAAGTTAGAAATTATCAAAGCACTCCTTATTCCCCCTCCCATACACACACGACAGATCGTTTGGGAATCTGAGGAGAAAAAAAAAAAAGAAGAAAAAGAAGGAAAGACAGATAGAAAGAAAGAAAAGCGGCATCCCTTCTCGTTTGAAAAACACAGCAAAGACCGTTGGTTCCCTCTCATTTTTGGAGACGGCATGTGTTTACATGCGTGAAGCAAGGGACT
>JADBJO010002929.1:152500-155000 GCA_016801955.1 Conus betulinus | reverse complement strand
ACACACACACACACACACACACACACGCTCACATATTAAACCAGAAGCTCTTCACAAACGTAATCATACACTGATTGATTCCTGGGCTGCACTCTGTACCATTTTGTTGTTTTTTTTTTTTCTAATAATTATTATCAAAGTAATAGTGATCATTCACGTTGCTAACGATGTGGCTGCCAATATTGCCATTACTCACGTAGCCACATACTCCATTCCGACACATTGCCAAACCAGTACAGGGCGGCTACCACTAGCGGCTTGCTCGTCTGTAAAGAGAAAAAAAACAAAACAAAACAAAAACATTGAACACTGGCGAAAAGTCAACTAGAAGAATATGAGGGTGCGGGGAGTGGGGCGGAAAGGGCTGGGGGCAAGGGGGGGGGGGGGGGGGGGGGGGGGGGGGGGGGGAGGGGGGGAGGAGGGAGGTTATGACGGAGGAACAGAGTGCAGGAAAGTAAACTGATGATCAGAAATGAAGGAGGAGGAAAAGGAAAATGGTGAAGAGAATAGAAATATCTCTGATACGGTCTACGAGGGAACAAGATGGACGTGGGGGCCAGACTTCACTGTAGTTTTAAAGTAGGACAAACAGGAGTAGGGCTGCATGTTCTCTGTCAATATGTTGCAAACACTACACTAAGCTGGTTGTTGTATGACAGTGTTGTTAATGCGGGAAAAAAAAAAATCTATTCACTTGCTTTGCAGTATGCTTTGAGCTGAATTGAGAAAAATCTGTAGAACAAAACCGAAACAGTCCTAATACACTGCTGCTGCTGGTCAGAGACCTCAGAAGCGGGGACACAGCCAGCTACGGCAACTACGTTTCCTGGGTCTTTGGTGAACTTGCGCACAGGGCCATTTCTACAGGCGTCAGGGAAATTTTCGTCCGGTCACTTTCGGTTCGCGGCATGAAAAGTGTTAATTAGTTTCCTGGGGCGAGCCGAATTGTTGAATCAAACGAAAAAAAAAAAAAATCTAAAAAAAAATAACGTCATTTAATATGTCGTTTTGGGTTTGAAGATCTGCGACGGCAAGTAAAATTGTAACAAGAGAACTAAAACAGGCGCAAGCGCCGCTGATAGCGAGCCAGTATACATACAAACACACAGACCAGTGCAGAGCAACACTTGACTTTCAAACACAATGCAAACAAAAAGTACTGGTTAATTTTCCACAGGCACACATTTTTTTTTTTTTCAGAATTCCATGCAGTTGATCATAGTATTGGGTACCTACTTAAAAAAAAAAAAAAATATACTGGAAGTGTCATTGGTGCGAGAGTAGATTTTGAAACAGTTATTTCACTTCTAAACACAACTGCGTTCCGATTGGTCAGTGTAACGCATCGATTCCGATTGGTGGATAATTTCAACTTAAGTACAATGGAGGCTTTTCGCCTGGCGACACATTACTGATCTTCTGCATAGAGCGTCCACCAGGCCTCATTTCTTCCTTCGCTCGGTGCTGGAAAAAAAGAAGAGTCTCTGTCGCTTTCACTGCTGCGGCACAGCTCGACCTCTCCAGGTTGGTGAAGTTCGTCGCGACCAGGTTTCGATCCCACTGCCACAGAAGTCGATGTTATGAGAACCGGACGTAAGTTTCCCTGACGAACACCAGCCCACAGCTGTCCTGAACATCCTGGGTGCCCAGCTGGACCTTCGTGTTCCCTCTGTCACAGACTCCGCTTTGGTAGTGATGAGTGTGCCTTTGGCATCAACTTCAGGGCTTTTAAATGGCTTTTTTTTTTTTTTAACGTTCGGCAACAGTTTCTATGACTTATGGTGCTAAACTTTATCAAGTTTTGTTGTTGTTGTTGTTGTTGTTGTTGTTGCTGCTGCTGCTGTGGTGTTGTTCGTTTCATGACACAAACTTTTATCCACGATACAGTCACGACCTTGAATGCTTGGTTTTCTATTGATCCGGAATCAGCGTAACAAAATGGAAGAGAGGTGTTGCCATATGAATGATCTAGGGTCCAACTATTCTTTGACTGACGTTATCATTTGATGTTACGCTCATAGCACTTAGCTGTAGATGTGATGGTGCCACAAGATCATCTCCTCATCCTCTTGTGTTAACTGGAAACTTGTTCGCGGTTTAAGATGGAGTGTTTCATTGTAAGGCGAAATACACTGTTTGACACAGAGTAGGACGTGAAACATTCTGCATTGAGTACATGGTAAATGTTTTGCTGGTTTCCCTGACTTTAGCTGGAATGAGGAAACAGATGAACAAAGAGAATGTAATAATGTCATGAGACAATGCATGTGTAATGTGCAACATCAAAATAAATAGGCAAACCTTTTCTGGTTTAAAACATCAACCTGTATTGAGGTGTGAAACAAGTGCATAAGCGCCTCATAAAGCATTACACTGGCAAGGAAAAGTAAAAAAAAAAAAAAACCAAAAAAAAAAAAAAAAACAAACAAACAAACAAACAAACAAAAAAACCGTTAGAGACCATTCTGAAAAAAAAATCGTCTGTGCCCGGGCTTTTGTT
>JADBJO010002929.1:140000-147500 GCA_016801955.1 Conus betulinus | reverse complement strand
CATGGCGAAAAATCAAGCCCTTTAAAACAAAGCATTTTGGACTTCTTTCTTATTTCTGGGTACCTTCTTTGCTTTGTTGAGGAGCCTGACATTTAGTATGGTTACCGTTTTCAAACCACTATATGGTAACTTTATCATCAAAAAATTTGGAAATGATACCACTCGCAAAACATTTTAGAAGTTGAATAGTTTGTTATTAAGGGATCAGCATTTCGTAGAAGAAATAAACGACGTTTTCTCTTTTTGTGGAATCAGTTATCAGATCAATGGAGCGCCTAAGGCGGATTTTGTTTTTCTTTCTTTTTTGTTTTTTCTTTTTTTTTTTTGTTTTCTTTTCTTCTTCCCCCCCCCCCCCCCCCCCCCCCCCCCCCTAAAGCCAAAATCCACCTCTTCATTTTTTTTTGGTGCTTCACATTGTCCTCTTCATCTGCACACACACACACACACACACACACACACACACACACACACCCCCGAAAAAGAAAACAAAAACAATAAAACTACGTGATGTCCATCTTTAGCAACTGGTCAGAGCAAAGAAATTCTTTGCTCTGACCAGTGGCCAAAGATGGACATCACGTAGTTGCATTGTTTTTGTTTTTGTTTTTCCTCTTGAAAAAGGCCACGTGCCGAAAATTAGAAGAGTGGCATTGTGATTCTCTATAAACTGAAATGGTTTCAAATCAGACTGGTTTATAGGATGTTGGCAACAATTATTATACTACAAAGATGTATATCTCTGAAAATGACAGATGTACGTTCTGTCTGATTGAAAGAGAATCAATGAAACATTTGTTTTGGGTCATGTAAGGTGACATCAAATTTCTGGAATGAAATGCAAGCAGTTCTAAACAGCTGTGATCATATCAACAATTTCAGATTTACGAAGGAACTCGTGTTGTTTGGTAACGATAATATAAATGAGACTGACGATATACTCGATTTTGTTCTGATATGTGCAAAATCTTTTCTTTACAAATGTAAATGCGAAAATACTATTCCAGAATTGGACTTGTGTTGTTTGGTAATGATAATATAAATGAGACTGACGATGTACTCGATTTTGTTCTAATATGTGCAAAATCGTTTCTTTAAAATTGTAAATGCGAAAATTTTATTCCAGAATTTACATTTTAGACGACAACTTAAAAATACATATGCTACTGAAGAACACATGCGTAGAATAAATTTGCAGTATACAGACTTCCTGTGGAAATGGTGTTTCTATAGGGCCTGGTCAATGAATAACCGCCGTTCTCTTGATTTCAAGCTGTTATTTGCGACTGCAAGTGTAATCAGATAACTGGAAATTCAGAAATCAATGTCAGCGAACCGCCCAGAGAAACGTGGACAAACGAGTCACAAGACAAAACACAACGCGTTTCGACCTCTTAGGTCTTCTTCAGGCGAAACAAAAATGAAACAAATAACGAAAATGCACTTAGCTTTGATCGCTTCAGATTGCTTCTGTGTTCAGCGCAAGGAAGAAGGCGTTGAACTCCACCTAGCAGATTTCTTTGTATTGTGTTGTATTGTATTGCATTGTATTGTATGGTGTTGTGCTGTGTTGCGTTATTTTACATTGTATTATATTGTACTGTTTCATATCGCACTGTGAAAGGTATATTAGTTAATGATGCATTTTGATGTCTCTTTCTTGTGTGTGTGTGTGTGTGTGTGTGTGTGTGTGTGTGTGTGTGTGTGTGTGTGTGTGTGTGTGTGTGTGTGTTTGTGTGTGTGTGTGTGTGTGTGTGTGTGTGTGTGTGTGTGTGTGTGTGTGTGTGTGAGTGAGAGAGAGAGAGAGAGATAGAGAGATAGAGAGAGATAGAGAGAGAGGGTGTTTATTTGTGTGCGAGACATGGCAGACATGACGTTAATGTACCTGGTTTCTGCACTGTCCTCTTTCTGCGCATCTGTATGCTCCAGTTATTTGAAAAAAAAAAATTCACAGGAGGCAGCTGTGCGTGCGCGCGCGCGCGCGCGCGTGTGTGTGTATGTGTGTGTGTGTGTGTGTGTGTGTGTGTGTGTTGTGTTGTGAGGGGGGGGGGGAGGGGGCTGGGGGGGGGGGGGGGGGGGGGGGGTAAGTGTGTGTGTGTGTGTGTGTGTGTGTGTGTGTGTGTGTGTGTGTGTGTGTTTTGTTTTTGTTTTGTTAGTTTTTTTTTTTTTTTTCGCGCCTTACTTTCCCAGACCGATCATATTTGTACACGCGACTGTGCGTGTGTATTCAGCTGCCCATGTCCGTGCAACATACTGGCTGATGTTTGCGGCAATGTATATTTTGTGCTGCACGCGACGGTTTTGTCGTGTGTCGCACGTGACGACTCCATTTGTCATGTTCTCAGCTGAAGACGGGGTACGGAGAGATGGCAGACAGTGACAGCACTCAGACCGGAAACCGTATAGGATCACCATAGGATTCAGTGAAGGGGTTTGAACCATCAAACAGAATCACCATAGGATTGAGTAAGGGGGTTTGAACCATCAAACAGAATCACCATAGGATTGAATAAGGGGGTTTGAACCATCAAACAGGATCACCATAGGATTTAGTAAGGGGGGTTGAACCATCAAACAGGATCACCATAGGATTTAGTCAGGGGGTTTTCAACCATCAAACAGAATCACCATAGGATTGAGTAAGGGGGTTTGAACCATCAAACAGGATCACCATAGGATTTAGTAAGGGGGGTTGAACCATCAAACAGGATCACCATAGGATTTAGTAAGGGGCTTTCAACCATCAAACAGGATCACCATAGGATTCAGTGAGGGGGGTTTGAACCATCAAACAGGATCACAAAAGGGGATTGAACTTTCAAGTTGGCCAACGGCCCTCAGTCTGCCCTCCCCCCCCCCCCCCCCCCCCCCCCCCCCCCCCCCCCCCCCCCCCCCCCCCCCCCCCCCCCCCCCCAGCAAACATCAAGGGAGAGTGGCAACTCTCCTTTGAGGGACACCGATGTGAGAGGTCAGTGTCAGGTGGCACAGCGAACCTTCCAGCCATACGGGTGACAGCGGGTCTAGCCTCTTTCACTGGAGGACGGCTCTTGAAGATGTGGGACTATTGGCAATACAGCGCTGTCCGACTGCAATTACTGTGGCCTGGGATGCCATGCTTTGAGAACAGGGCATGGAGGCACTCCTCTCGGAGTTGGGATGAAAAATTGCCCTCTTGGCCATAGTCTGCGTGGACCACAGACGGGACTCGTGCAGCGCTCCAGCGACTTTCGTCCTGCTCCCTTTCTGAGGCGGCCTCACGCAGCGCAGGACCATCACCACCCGAGGATGAAGAAGGCCGCTTGGTGGACCCTTCAACAAGTGAACAACGTGCTGACAAGAGACAGCCAGGGAGAGGAGAGAGAAGAGAAGAACTCAGAGAGGACAATCTTGATTCAAACAAAACATGAACGAAGAAGAGAATAAGAACCAAAGGTTAAGAGCAACAAAACTGGTCTGATGAGAAAATTATAACTGAAGTGAAGAGGGCGTGGGGGTGGGGTGGGGGGTGGGGGGGGGGGGGTGGGGGGTTCCAACCTCCCTGACAAAAGAAGACCGGGGTGGAGAACAGAAAAATGTAGATAAAAACAACCTGAACAAAGCTAACGCATGGCCGAAGATAACAATGAGAACAAAGAGCGTGAGCAACAAATGTTTTGGAAACGAAGAACCATGCACACTGACGAGAGGAGGGAACAACAAGGTTCGAACCCCGCAGTCCTCTCACCTCCACTCCTGGTCCTGGCCTTCTGAAAGTGGATGGTCAGGACTCAACCTCCGGGTCCTCGGCTTGTCAGCACCACCGTACCACCCCATTTTTTTTTTTTCATCATCGGGTTTCAGGTAAGCGCACTGAACGCGAGTGGGGGACGCTTTATGTTTGTTTTTTTTTTTTCCTCCACCTTCATTTTTTTTTTTTGCTTCTCCCCTTCCCCTCATTTGTTAGGAATGATCCTTGTCCTCAGGTCCTTGGCAATCATCTCGCGTGCGTTTCGGTGCGACCAGTGCTTTAAGGCTTGGCGATGAAATAAGTCCTTTACGCCAATCTAATCAACGTGTTTAGATATTTCTTTCCATCAGCGATTGTATTTTCCGTAGTTCTGGTTGTGGGCGAGAATCAGTCAAGCGACAAAACAGATAAATAATTAGTATTCGCGCGCGCGCGCGCGCATACACACACACACACACACACACACACACACACACACACACACACACACACACGCACGCACGCACGCACGCACGCACGCACACACACACACACACACACACACACACACACACACACACACACGCACATGCACGTATGCACATACCATCTGTTAGGAACCTTGCTCCAGTTTCTGGTAGTTCTGTGAATGTTTATTTGTGAAAAGAGCAAGTTGACGGAAAACAAAGATCGCTTGTACAAAGCTTTCGAAAACAAAAAAAAAAAAAAAGAAAGGACTTTGAAGTTTTGCGAACTGGCCCACCTAGTGATGATTTCGTGCGGCAAGTATGCATGTCTTGTATACACATATGACATGGGAGAACTGGTTTACCACCAGCAGGTGGGGCTCTTGAATCAAGAGCAAAAACTGGTCGACGCCGTCCTACAGACTGGGAGAATGTGGTGAAAGCGCATTGCCTGCATAGTTTGTTAGAATGACGCGGTAGATGACTTAACGTAAAGAAATGTAAGGCCTCTGCTGGCTGGCTTAGTTAGGTTCGACTCAGCAAAGCTCCAGGTGAGATATGGAGAAGAGAGAGAGCGAGGAAAAGAGGGAAAAGTGACGAAGATTGATTCATGTTCTGTAGATGAAGAATAATACTTCCTTTTTTCCTTTCTTCTCTCTCTCTCTCTCTCTCTCTCTCTCTCTCTCTCTCTCTCTCTGTGTGTGTGTGTGTGTGTGTGTGTGTGTGTGTGTGTGTGTGTGTGTCTGAGAAAGGCACGGACAGTTTGTGGGATTTCTTTTCTCTCTCTCTCTCTCTCTCTCTCTCTCTCTCTCTCTCTCTCTCTTTACTATTATTTTTTTTTTTTATTAACTGGAAATATTTTGTGGCTGACATGAAGCTGAAACTGGGAAAGCAAATTGTCCTAGTTCTGTGAGAACCGAGGAACTGTGTTTTAATGGGCCTTTTTATGTGGCACTGAGATGCCCAACTTTGTCAAAGAAGGTATTTTTTGTGTCTGCGATGACCTGTAGATATGCTGAATTGAAAAAAAATATGTCTGTGATTATTAAAAAATCACCGGAGGAAAGAATTTGATGTAAATAATGTAACAAGTTTAGCGAGGGTTTGTTAACATGGTGAATTCAAGGTATGTTTTTTTGTGATTATGTAAAATCATGGTGTAAATAACTTCACGTAAATAATGTACAAGTTTAATGAAGGGCAGCTAAAGTGATGAATTCAACGTAATATGTCTTTGTGATTATGTAAAATCATGCTGAAAAGAATTTTCCATAAATAATGCACAAGTTTAGTGAGGATTTGTTAACGTGATGAATTCAAGATATGATTATGATGATGTAAAATCATGGTGAAAATAATCTTAACGTAAATAATGTACAAGTCCAATGAAGACCTGTTAGTATGATGAATTCAACATGATATGTCTTTGTGATTATGTCAAATCATCCTGAAAAGAGAATTCTAGACAAAATAATGTACAAGTTTAGTGAAGACCTGTGAATATGATCAATTCAACATTATGTCTTTGTGCTGATGTAAAACCATGATGGAAAGAACTTTATGTGAATACTGTAAAAGTCTACAGTGTACACCACCAAAGTGACTCGGCAGCAGTGCAGTGTCTCCTCTGATGGGTAGCATCAAGGTGGCCTGACACTGACTTCACCCTAGGGATTGCCAGAGCTGGCGCTAAGGTTGGACAGGCCAGGTGGGACAGGCCAGGTGGGACAGGCCAGGTGGGACACGGCCAGGTGGGACAGGCCAGGTTGGAAAGGCCCGGTGGGACACGGCCAGGTGGGACAGGCCAGGTGGGGACACGGCCAGGTGGGACACGGCCAGGTGGGACCGGCCAGGTGGGACAGGCCAGGTGGGACACGGCCAGGTGGGACACGGCCAGGTGGGACAGGCCAGGTGGGACAGGCCAGGTGGGACAAGCCCAGGTGGGACAGGCCGGGTGTGACAGGCCAGGTGGGACAGGCTAGGTGGGACACGGCCAGGTGGGACACGGCCAGGTGGGGACAGGCCAGGTGGGACAGGCCAGGTGGGACACGGCCGGATGGGACAGGCCAGATGGGACAGGCCAGGTGGGACACGGCCGAATGGGACAGGCCAGGTGGGACAAGCCAGGTGGACAGGCCAGGCCAGGTGGGACAGGCCAGGTGGGACAGACCAGGCTGTGGCGGTAGACGAGGGGTCGGAATGAGGGGCGTGGATGCAATGCCACTGAGCTAGCACGGAGGATGAAACGAAAAAAAAACAACAAACCATTTCAAACCGTGTGACTCAGCTAACCTGCTTGTGTCGTGACCTCAATCTGAATTGTTCTTTTCGTTTATGCCCGCGATGAAGTCAATGGACAACACAGAGAGAAAACCATAACGATAACGATAACAATAATTTATTCAAGAAAAGGCCACAGCCCCATTTGAAGGGGGTGAGTAATAAAGAACATAATTAGACAATGTATTCTATCACAAAAATACAAACATTCTCAACATATGCAGTTTACTTAGGTCAAATCACTCCTTCTTTTGAATGACGTGCAACACACACACACACACACACACACACACACACACACACACACAGAGAGAGAGAGAGAGAGAGAGAGAGAGAGAGAGAGAGAGAGAGAGAGAGAGAGAATCGATATTGCTGCGTGATGTTCAACTGGTCTCCGTCGTGTGGACAACATGAGGCAAACTGACAATCCCAATAACCGCCTGGTGCACAGATGGAAGTCGACCTGCTCTAGAGCCGCTGAAGTCAGCATGGGTTTTCCACCCTCCCTTTTTTTTTTCACACAGCTGTTGGTAAAGCGGACGCCCCTCACAAAACTGCAGCTGTCACGTTATCGACGTTGCAAGCTCTCTCTGCTGCATCACTCCTGTCCTCGTTTCTGTTCTTCCCTGACTCCAGAAAATACACGATGGGTGAGATAGTCCTCTTCGCCTATCGTTAGTTTAGGATTGTGCATGTGAACGTCAAGAGAAGGGAAAAAGACAAAAAAAGATACATCCAAAGGTGTCTGAAAAAGAGACACCACCCAAAGCTGTCAGTGGGACCTGAAGTTCTGTTCTGTATCGCTAAATCAACCAGCCAGGAGCAAGCCTGCACCATCGTTGAGAAGGCTGTGCCGGCGGATAGCATTGTTTGAAGGCCATGGATAGGCCACACAACAAAACCTCCACTGAAAGCGTCCCCACAGGCGTAGCAGCCTATCTTTCAGGACTGTAGAGCCCACAGGCGAAGATGCCACCACCATGCACTTTGCGCGCACACCCCACGACCCCCACTCGTTGCTGCTGCACGGACAGGTGAACCCAGTACAAC
>JADBJO010002929.1:112500-122500 GCA_016801955.1 Conus betulinus | reverse complement strand
TTCGACCTCTCAGGTCTTCTTCAGGGAAGATACAAAACACTCAGGACACCGAAAATGAACGAGCAGTCACTCACTTATCTTCATCCACTTCTGCGCAAGATGGGCGTTGAATCAATTGCTCGTTCTATTTGCGTTGTCCTGAGAGATGTGTATCTTACCTGAAGAAGACCTAAGAGGTCGAAACGCGTCGTGTTTTGCCTTATGAATCGTTGGTCTGCCTTTTTTTTTTTTTTTTTTTTTCGGTGCGCTCTGAATTACACTTAAAATTTGTCCCCCTCTTCTGTCAACAGAATTTCACCTTTGTACCTTACAAGAGAGAGAGAGTGAGTTTCAAGCAGTTGTAGGAATCGTTTTCCCATGGACCTGCCTGATGCATCACCGTCTGTTCATGAGGCTCTGATGCACAGGGATCACAGAAAAACAGACGAATGTCTTTTTTCAATCAGTTTCAGTTTCATCAAGGAGGCGTCACTGCGTGCGGACTAGTCCATTATACGCTACACCACATCAGCTAAGTTTTGAGACGCACACTACGCATGATTTGAAGCTGATGGACAAAATAATGAATTAACAACTAAGATGAGAGAATTGAAAGAAGAGGGTCTCGTGGCTACGACTCAGCGGATGTCTGACCTATACATTAGCCCAACGCGCTGGTCAGACCTTAAGTGCCCTACCCATCGGTTGTTTTTTTTTTAATGTGTATGTAGTGAATGTACACGTGTGTGTATGATGTGTGGGCATGGGTCCATGTGTGTGTGTGTGTGTGTTCATAAATCGAAAGAGAAAAGGGCTGGGAAGCAGGTCACATGGACAAGATTTAATGCTTGCTCTCGTACCCTTTCTCCAAACATGCTGGTATGTACTTAGGCTATGTTTAACATCTCTCCTCTCCCTCTCTTCTCTCTCTCTCCTCTCTCTCTCTCTCTCTGTGTAGTGTGTGTGTGTGTGTGTGTGTGTGTGTGTGTGTGTGCGCGCGCGCGCGCGCGCGTGTGCGTGTGCGTGTGTGTGTTGTGTGTGTGGTCATTTTGAGTCTTGCATGTTTGATAGGTTGTTTAGTTTCTTAATTATAGTTTTTTTTTTTTTTTTTTTTTTTTTTTCTTTTTTTTTTTCTTTTTGGTTTTGTGTGTTGTTGTTCTTTCAATAATTCCATTCGTGACAAACACCAGTAGAGTTTAGGACACAGGCTGAAAGTGAAACCTTTTCTGAAAACAGCTGTCATCCGATGAATATGAAAAACTGACACCCGTCCCGTCATATTATTCCATGTCCCCCCCCTCCCCCCCCCCACCCCACCCCCAAACACACACACACACACACACACTCTCTCTTTCCCCCCATTTTCTCCTTTCAACTGTTCTGAATGCCTTGCAACTATGGTGACTGCACCGAAAACAGAATTCGACCTAATTCGCCCCCCCCCTCCTCCACTCCCTTCCCCCCAGCTGCCCCGACCCCCATCTCTCCCCAGCCCAGTCCCACTCCCCCCCCCCCCCCCCCTCTACCTCCCTCTTCGCTCTTTGCCCTCTCAATATAATTTATGTTAGAAGCAGCAGTTTTTTTTTTTTTTTTTTTTTTCGTCTGTAGCCCCTGAACATGTATTTTCGGTGTGCTCCTGACTCATGCACGTTAACAAAAAAGAAAAAGGAAAAAAAAAAAAAAAAAAAAAAGAAAATTTACCAGAAAAAAAATCTAGAACATCCACTACAAATCACCCCCCCCCCCCCCCCCCCCCCCCCCCCCCCCCCACACACACACACACACACAACAAAAGCGCTGGTGACTCCACCTGTGGATTATTTTGGTATTATTTCGAGCAGTCGGCCAATGAACCGCTCACTGAAACTGACACTGGCTCATTATCGATCGCCACCTGCCTGTCACCACAGCCTCGTGCCCCGGCTGAACATGACGTCATTGAAGTGACTAGCTGCGTAAACCAATAAAATCCAGTCGTCTTGCCACGCGTGGCCTGGTCGTCCCCCCCCCCCCCCCCCCCCCCCCCCCCCCCCCCGCGTATCTCATGAATATTTATAACATGAAAGTGGTTTCTCTCTCTCTCTCTCTCTCTCTCTCTCTCTCTTTTTTTTTTTTTTTTCAACCTTTTGCCTGCAACGCTATCGATACAAAAATCTTCATGCAAGTCACGTGTTGCGTCCGGTGTTGCCGCCAGCGCAAATGAATCCGTGCTCCTGATTGGCTGGCTGGTCCCTCATGCGACCGCCTTCATAAACACCCGCCCTCCTCCCGCCCTCCCTCCCCCCCCCCCGTCCCTCCCTCCCTCCGACCTGTTCTCTTCCCGGTTTTGTATTGCACCTCTGTCCTGGTAATGCTATCTGCGCAGAGAGAGAGAGAGAGAGAGAGAGAGAGAGTATATACAACAGAGAGAATAATGAAAAGAGAAAACAGTTTTTCACGTGAGTGAACGAGTCGAAAGGAAAACGGAATCCATGAAATAGTGATGAGAAAGTTATGGATGCATGTCCCCATTAAACTGACAAGGATACTGCAGCCGGTTCGTTGGCGGGTAAGCGGGAAAGAGATGGTTTTGATCCAAGCATCCTCGGCCGAGTTACCCGTTAAAAGAGGGTTTTCTCTTCGGACTTGATAAAGAATAATTCTGAGCGCGTCCGTCACATAACTCGGGACAAACAGACTGCAAGATAATGTTGTCATTTGTTCTTGTTGTTGGGCAGACTCGACTAGAATAATTTCAAAAATTTGTTCCAGTTTCCGTCTGCTGTCATGTCACTTTGAAACGGACATTCTCTTCAGAGTTAGCACCGTTGCAAACTCCTGCCCCGTCTTCCAAACCGTTCAGGATGACTCTTAAAACTTGTGTGTGAGCCGCACGCATGAAAAACCAGTAGGATCACACGTGAATTTCCATTTCCTCCCATCGCAGAGAATGCCATTGTGTGTTCCAGTGAAATGATTTGAGACCAACAACAACAACAACAACAACAAAACCCACACACACACACAACAACAAACCAACCAACCAAAAGTAAAACAGATTTTTCTTTTTTTGTTTTTGTTCAGACTTCTCTACTGGGCACAGAATGTGTAGGTCCTACACTTAAAAATAATATGATGCTGGAAAATTTTTAGACTGTCAGTTTTAAAATTACTTTTCCCGTTGAAAATTTCTGCATCTACTGTTTCTTCAGATTCTGTCAAGAAAATCGTGTCTTACACCAGACTGTTAGACAGTTTGATCCATAGATTACGGCTCAATTCAAGGGGAACAAAGAAACGGAGTTCAGTCGGAATATGTGCATAAGTTTCACACCAAATGTCTTGTTTATCATTTGTTTTGTTTCGTTTGTTTGTGTGTTTGTTTTTAGTGTCCATGATCATTGTCAAAATACTAACGTTACAAAACAGGTAATGATAACGTCAATGACTGTTTTGTAGGGCCTACAACCCGGACATAGAATGGGGTCACATGGTCCGTAACCAGTTTGAACTTTGTGGGTTAAACTTCTTACACTCATCCCCTACCCCCCTTTCACCCTACAGCTCTCCCCTCCCCCTATCCCCCCCCCCCACCCCCCCCATGTCCCAATTGTAAACAGACCTGAAATAAAAGATTGATTCCTTTGTGGTCGAGTTGAACGCCGTCACGTCCGCAATAAGAGGTTTTTTTTTTTTTTTTTTTTTAAATGTTTTTGTTGCCGAGAAACGATGGAAAGGAACATACTGCATATAACATGCACCCGTTCACGGAGGGCGCATGCGCGCGCATAGGCATACACACACGCACAGGCACACACACACACACACATTAATAGCAAGGGCAGTCATGTTTTCAGAAATGTGCGAGCGTGCGCGCACATACACGATGCACACGCATACACACACTAACACACACACACAGTCACACACACACACACACACGCGCGTGCGCGCGCGCGCGCGCGCGCGCACATCGACACACACACACACACACACACACTCATGCACCAACACAGACACAGACTCTCTCTCTCTCTCTCTCTCTCTCTCTCTCTCTCTCTCTCTCTCTCCCTCTCAAGCAAGCCAGTTTATTCTGACGACACATTTCATTAATTTGTGAAAATTGTGCTGTCATGGCTTTAAATACACAAACTTTTCATATGATAGCAATAATAAAAATAATAATGATAATAATAATAGTAATAAATTAATAATGGCAATGATGAGAATAAGAATGATGATGATAATGATAATGATAATTAAGGCAGCTGCAAGTGACAACGTAACATAAATTCGGGTGAATTCCCTGTGTGTGTGTGTGTGTGTGTGTGTGTGTGTGTGTGCGAGTTAGTTATTGCTTCCTAAAATTAGAACGTGATCCAAATTTATTTTTCAAACCAATCCGATTCTCCTCTTTGAATTAAAGAATGTATCCAAGTCTGAAAACTGAAAAGGGTGGGAGTTGGGAGGAATCGCAACATTGTTATAAGTGGTTCATTCACGCCTCAGTCTTTTTCGAAGAGAGAAGAGAGAGAGGGGGGGGGGGGGGGGGGGGGGGGGGAGGGGGATGAAGGGGAAGGGCGGGGGGGAGGGGGGGGGAATGGAAGGGGGGGGGGGAGTTGTAGGGGAAGGGGAGGACAAAACTGCCTGCATGAAAACTCGGGTTCTCGACTTGCGCGCAGAAGAGGTGGGTTTTTTTTTTTTTTTTTTTTTTTCGGCATCACGGGCGACTGGCCTATAGCCTAGCTTCGTTTTTTTTCTTTTCTTCTTCTTCTTTTTTTTTTTTTTTTTTTTTTTTTTTTTCGTTTTTTTTTTTTTTTTTCTCAATTTTTTTTTTTCAAGATAAATTTTCCTGACCTTAGACTGGGTGGTGGAACCATACCAAGCCACCTTGGTGAGGTGATGTCAGCGATAGAAAGAGTACTAATGAATAAAAAGAGGACCAATTATACAATGACCGGAATAGCTCGGTGGTAGAGCGCCGGACTCATAATCTTGGAGATCCTGGGGTTGCGGGTTCGAATCTCCGCTGGACTGTTTTCGGTACAGGGGGATTTTTCCCTCGGAGTTAACATTGGTTCTGACTCCATTTCCCAAATAGTCCTTTGGATGAGACTATAAACCTGGGTTTCCGTGTGTGAACGCACGCGTAACATTCTGCACACACCTAATTCACACACATAATATCTTGCCCACAACCTAAACTCCCATCACAAACTTTCGGAAGAGAAGGCCAGTTTGCCTATTGGTATGGATGACGCGTTACACATAGCATGCACCTTGAGTGAGAAATGGAAAGAATGAAGGAAGGAAGGAAACTGAGCGATATTGAACAATTTTCGCTAGATGACTCGGGGAAACGACTGAATGAAGAGCCAGCTGGAAGCTCTTTAGTCGGCTCTACCAAGCAGGCTGCCCGTTGTGTAAACGAGTGTGGAGTGTACCGCGCTTAGAGTTTGGTCTCAAGTCGAGGATAGGCGCTATTCATAACATGATAATAATGTTAATAGTTACAAACAATAAACAGCACGACAGCAACAGCAACAACAATAATGATAATACTAACACAACAGCAAGAACAATCATCATTATGATCATCAACATTATCATCCGTCGTCGTTATCATAATGGTGATGATGACAGTGGTGGTGACAATACTTATAAGACACAATTATGATACTAACAATAATGACAAAATAACACCAACGATAACCATGATGATAACGATGGTGATGATAATGATCATAATACATTCAGCTCACTGCGCTCTGCTCAAGGTATTAAAGAACAACACAAAACATCCGTATAAAAAAACGATAAATAACAACAATAATGATGATAACAATAATAATAACAACAATAAAAATAGCAATGGTTAATAATGGTAATACTAACGATGATGATGTTAACAACAACAATAATTTCAGTGATGATAATAATATTAATAATAAATATAACAGTAATAATGATGATATGATGCCGACATGTCCGTTACAACAACAATAATAATGATAATGTAAATAATAACAACAAAATAACAACAACAATGATAATGATGATTATTATAATAATAGTAACAATGTCGTTGCACTTTACAGAAGACATTAAAAATAATAACAATAGCAACAACCACACACACACACACACACACACACACACACACACACACACACACACACACATCTATCTATCTGTCTCACTGTCTATAAACACACAGTGATCTATCTGTCTGTCTATCTACCTGTCTATCTGCATGTCGGTCTGTCTTTAACTGGGCACAAGCATCGTCCTAAGGATCTGCGTCAAACCCAAGTTTAGCACCGTTCTAATGTAAAACGCCCTTTCCGCGTTCTTTTCGCATAGTGTTCAGTTCTGTGCAGGAGTTAAGGCCCTTTAAAGATAGTCCACACAAGGGCTCGTCACTGTATATTGCGCGCTATGTACTCTTCAATACTGTATCTGTATCAACTTATTAACAAAAGCTTGTACAGTAGGCGTATTTGCATTTGATTTACAGTGGTACAAGTATTCTATAGCAGATATCAAAATAAATAAAAAGATCTGATCAGTGTTTTATATCTTTATCAGAACCAAGAATAGCCAGTGCTTCTGTAATTCGTAAATGTGACAAATGGTGACATTCTTCAGTCATTCCAAACCTCAAAGCATTCCAAAAATCTTGAACCACCACCACAGTGCCAGAACATATGAGTGATACTGTCCTGCGTGGCGTGACAAAAAAAACTACATAATTCACGGTTCAGTACACCAAGGTTTTTAAGAATAACATTTGTCCCGAGACAGGGACAGGGGAGTGTCGGGGTGGAAAAGGTGGTAGGAGAGGAGGGGGGTGAGAGGTGATGGTGGTGGTGGTGGTGGGGGTGTGCGGTGGGGGGGTGGTGTGTTACTAAGTGCAGGCGAACAATTCTTCCGTCACTTTTTTTTTTTTTTATAATCAAATTTTAATCAGATAAGTTGAGAAATTACAGATGCGCCAAAAGAAGACAGTGCGTAGAGATTTCAATTCATAAGGGACACACACCTGTAGGACACACAAATACATACACATAGTATTCGTTATAAGTTACAACAACATAAATGAAAACAGAAGAAGATTAGAAAAAAAAAAAGTGAATGAAAAACAGCTGACTTACTATGCAAATGGGAAACAATTAAATAACCGTTCAGTTAATTAATATACAGATTACATGAAGACCTTTTTTTTTTTCCTGGTCAACTCAGTTTACATTAGATAGAAGCAAATAAAGGTGGGATTATACTATGATTAGAGGGACAAAATGGCTTATAGATGTCTACTTTGTGCCTGAAACATGTCCGCATGTAAATCAGCGAATTTTCTTTTTCCTTAAAAAAAAAAAAAGATTTATGAAATACATATGAATTCAGTGGGGTTTTTTTTTTTTTTTTTTTTTTTTTTTTTTTTGCTTAAATCAACTAAATAAAGCTTAAAAAGGAGTCCACTTGGCAACAAAATCATCATACACCATATATTGCGCGCTATGTACTCTTCAATATTGTATCTGTATTAACTTATTAGCAAAAGCTTGTACAGTAGGCATATTTGCATTTGATTTACAGTGGTACAAGTATTCTATAGCATATATCAAAATAAAATAAAAGATCTGATCAGTGTTCATATCTTTATCAGAACCAAGAATAGCCAGTGCTTCTGTAATTCGTAAATGTGACAAATGGTGACATTTTTCAGTCATTCCATACATCAAAGCATTCCAAAAATCTTCAACACCACCACAGTGCCAGAACATATGAGTGATACTGTCCTGCGTGGCGTGACAAAAAAACTACATAATTCACTGTTCAGTACACCAATGCTTTTTAAGAATAACATTTGTCCCGAGACACTTGCGTACTACTCTAAACTGAACGACTTCAGTTTTACATCAGATATCTTGTGAAGATATAAAAAAAGCATGCATCCCAGTCATTTTCAACTTTCAGTTTTTGGTCCCATCTTTCGCAGTATTTTGGCCGTGTGTTATCAATAAGTGTATCATAGTAGTATGATTTTTTGACCCTTTAAATACAGAAGTCAGCTTTCTGAAACAAATAGATATATGTCCATACAGTTATTGTTATGA
The DNA here is from genome assembly GCA_016801955.1 of Conus betulinus. Taxonomy (NCBI): domain Eukaryota; kingdom Metazoa; phylum Mollusca; class Gastropoda; order Neogastropoda; family Conidae; genus Conus; species Conus betulinus. The sequence continues at coordinate 114,422 of JADBJO010002929.1, read as the reverse complement.
ACTGCCATTTCAGTATTTTGTACATATTCAGTTATGATTTCTTACATCCCCCAAAAGTAATAAAATCTTTAGGGGCATGATATTTGTGTTTTGAAATCTTCATATGGAATAAACTTTCCATTTTGAAGCAGAAAGTCTGCAAAATGGTGTATTCCTTTACTAATCCATGTTTTTTTTACCAACAATAAATAATATTTCTCTTCATATCTGTATTTTACGATTTTAGAACACCGGATCTGCAAGTATTTCACTGGAGTTTTTACTACTTTATAGAAAAAAAACTTTGTACGCATCAAACACTTCTGTCTAGAATCCATTTTGATTTTGAAAAGGTAGTGACGACTTCAGGTCCATATTTTTCAAGAACATTTAAAACTGGAAAATGGGTTGTCACAATTGTCTTTCATTTATGTTTTGTCGTCCGAGATTCCCATAGCCATATCAATTTTAATGAATTAGCAAAGGTTTTCAGTTATGGTATTCCGATACCGCCGTTTCTCACACACTTTTATGTGCCGTTTTTCTGTTAATTTGATCTTTTTCCTTGTTCCATACAAAATTGTAACAATGGTATTGCAGAGTCTCAAAGAAACTGTTTGGTGGGTTGGGTGGAAAAATCCACAGATAAATTCATTTTGATAAAATTAAGGATTTCAGAACCGCCACCCTTCCCAGAGGTGTAATCTGTCGTTTAGTCGTCGAAATCTTAAACAAAATATCATACATTTGCTAATTTCTCTCTGAATAGTTGATATGTTCGCAGTTTTGCACATTATTAGTACACCAGACACCTAAATTTTGAAGTTTGGTGGATTCTTCCGTCTCTTTGTGGCAATGACTTTTCAGAGATCCAAAATCAACCGAAAAGTAAGTGAGAAAACAAAACAAAAAACAAAACAACAAACACAACAAACAAAACAACAACAACAACACAACAACAAAAGAAAATCAAATAATGGTAATGTTGTTTATAGCCCCAGCCGATCGCAAAGGGCCATATCACGGCTGACATCCCCCACGTTGAAAATAATTCACAAGTCCTTAAAAAAAAACTCATAAAAAAACTCATTCACACAACTCTTTAAAACATTCCTTCCAAAAACACACCGGACATTTTATCAAAAATCTTTTCAACGTAAAATCTTAGATTACATGAAAAATGTTAAAATCACATAAAATCAAATGAAAACAAATTCTGATAACGTCAAAGAAAGTAAAGAAAGATAGGTAGATACGAAGATGTATGGAGGAGAGATAGATGGATAGACAGATGATATATATATATATATATATATATATATATATATATATATATATATATATATATATATATATAATAAGAGATCCTGAGGAGAGCGAGCGCTCGAAACAGAGCTGTTGATTCTAAAACTTCCTTTTACCTTCCTATTTTTAATAAATGTTGCTCCCCAAGGGGTTGAGCACTTTAAGAATTTTATTAGGCATTTTAGTGGTATTTTTGATATAATATATATACATATATATATATATATATATATATATATATATATATAATATATATATATATATATATATATATATATATATATAGACAGATAGATAGGTAGACAGACTTACAGACGGATAGATAGACAGACGGATGAATAGATGGATAGAGAGACAGACAGATAGACGGACAGGTATACGTAAAAGGTCCTGAGAGGTAGCGTAGACACGTGTGTGTGTGTGTGTGTGTGTGTGTGTGTGTGTGTGTGTGTGTGTGTGTGTGTGTGAGGTGGGGTGAGGGGGGGGGGGGGGGGGAGGGCAAATCCAGGGGTAGATGGTGAAACGAACTGTAAAATGACCATGCCAGACCATTCACTGAGCATATAATAATTATGAGGCTCAACGACTTCTGTCTTGTAAACAGAAGCATCTGCTACTACAGATGCATAGCACATATT
>JADBJO010002929.1:90000-107500 GCA_016801955.1 Conus betulinus | reverse complement strand
TACGCCCTTTGTCGATATCCAATATCCTTCCACTTGCCTCTCATTTCTACGTGAAGGGAGGAACGTTCAGTTGGTAGGGGCGCCCGCTCGGGTGACGCCAGTTTCTTCTTGTCTGCTGTTCAGCGCGGGCAGCCTACTGTCTGCACATAGGTTGTTAAATCCTGGGGAAAGTGAACATCCACGTGTGTATTCAAAGTCGATGATCTGACCTGGCCTGTGGGGTGCGGTGAACAGCCGACCGACCTGTGGTCAGCAAGAGGCGGACGCAGAGCCAGCCAGTCGAACCGATAGGAAGAGGTGAGTGCCTTCAATGCGCAGTGCAACTCCAACTGACGAAAGACGAAGATATTGTTTCTATCCCATATACTTCGTCGACAGTTCCGACACATAGATCAATCAGTGTAATAGAATGATGATATATACACAAAAGAATGGTTAAATAAATACTAAAAATAAGTAAATACATAAATAAATGACTGAATGGACGATGCTATGCTATACAATGTGCCACGCCATTTCTGGAACCAGGCTCATATTTACGTAGGTCTACCTAATGGACTCTCTCTCTCTCTCTCTCTCTCTCTCTCTCTCTCTCTCTCTGTCCGTCCGCTTTCTCAAACCTTCAAATTGTTTATTTCAGCTCAGAGTTCTGTTCATTGAATGCACCGGGAGGATCGTCATTTTAGGAAACAACAACAACAACAACAACATTGTGTGCGACGAGTGTGCAACACGGCCCATCTGTTTAGCCACTGGGTGCGCTAAGCTCATATGTAACCATGGTCGTTGGGTACAGCTGGAAGTACATGGTGCAGCTGGAAGTACATGGTACAGCTGGAAGTACACAGTACAGCTGTAAGTACGAAGTACATGGTACAGCTGGAAGTACATGGTACAGCTGGAAGTACATGGTACAGCTGGAAGTACATGGTACAGCTGGGAGAACATCGTAGAGGTGGAGGTACACGATAGAGGTAGAAGTACATCGGACAGGTGGAGGCACATCGTACAGGGTGGAAGTACATGGTACAGGTAGAGAAGTACACGGTACAGGTGGAGGTACATGGTACAGGTAGAAGTACACGGTACAGGTGGAGGTACACGGTATATAGGTGGAGGGTACATGGTACAGGTTGAGGTACATGGTACAGCTGGAGGTACATGGTACAGCTGGAGGTACACGGTATAGGTGGAGGGTACATGGTACAGCTGGAGGTACATGGTACAGGTGGAGGTACACGGTATAGGTGGAGGTACATGGTACAGGTGGAGGTACACGGTACAGCTGTAGGTACATGGTACAGGTGGAGGTACACGGTACAGGTGGGGTAGACGGTACAGCTGGAGGTACATGTTACAGGTGGAGGCACACGGCACAGGTGGAGGTACACTGTACAGGTGGAGGTACATGGTACAGGTGGTGGTACATGGTAGAGGTGGAGGTACATGGTACAGGTGGAGGTAGACGGTACAGGTGGAGGTACATGGTACAGGTGGACAGGTACACGGTACAGGTAGGGTACACGGTACAGGTGGAGGTACATGGTACAGGTGGAGGAGGTACATGGTAGAAGTGGAGGTGCACGGTACAGGTGGAGGTACATGGTACAGGTGGAGGTACAAGGTACAGCTGGAGGTACAAGGTACAGCTGGAGGTACATGGTAGAGGTGGAGGTACATGGTACAGGTGGAGGTACACGGTACAGGTGGAGGTAGACGGTACAGGTGGAGGTACATGGTACAGGTGAAGGTAGACGGTACAGCTGGAAGTACATGGTACAGCTGGAAGTACATGGTACAGCTGGAAGTACGAAGTACATGGTACAGCTGGGAGTACATGGTACAGCTGGAAGTACATGGTACAGCTGGAAAGTACATGGTACAGCTGGGAGTACATCCTACAGCTGGGAGTACATCGTAGAGGTGGAGGTACACACGCAGAGGTAGAAGTACATCGGACACGTGGAGGCACATCGTACAGGTGGAAGTACAAAGTACAGGTAGAGGTACACGGTACAGGTGGAGGTACATGGTACAGCTGGAGGTACACGGTACAGCTGGAGGTACACGGTAACAGGTGGAGGTACATGGTACAGCTGGAGGTAGACGGTACAGGTGGAGGTAGACGGTACAGGTGGAAGTACATGGTAGAGGTGAAGGTACATGGTGCAGATGGAGGTACACGGCACAGGTGGAGGTACATGGTAGAGGTGGAGGTACATGGTACAGGTGGAGGTAGACGGTACAGGTGGAGGTACATGGTACAGGTGGAGGTACATGGTAGAGGTGAAGGTAGACGGTACAGGTGGAGGTACATGGTACAGGTGGAGGTAGACGGTATAGGTGGAGGTACAGGTACAGGTGGAGGTACATGGTACAGGTGGAGGTACATGGTACAGGTGGAGGTACATGGTACAGGTGGAGGTACATGGTACAGGTGGAGGTACACGGTACAGGTGGAGGTACATGGTACAGGTGGAGGTACACGGTACAGGTGGAGGTACACGGTACAGGTGGAGGTACATGGTACAGGTGGAGGTAGACGGTACAGGTGGAGGTACATGGTACAGGTGGAGGTACACGGTACAGTGGAGGTACATGGTACGGGTGGAGGTACATGGGTACGGGTGGAGGCACACGGTACAGGTGGAGGTACATGGTAGAGGTGGGTATATAGTAGAGGTGGAGGTACACGGTACAGGTGGAGGTACATGGTACGGGTGGAGGTACACGGTACAGGTGGAGGTACATGGTAGAGGTGGAAGTACATCGTACAGGTGGAAGTACATGGTACATGTCGAAGTACATCGGACAGGTGGAAGTACATCGGACAGGTGGAAGTACATCGGACAGGTAGAAGTACATGGGACAGGTGGAAGTACATGGACAGATGGAAGTGCAGGTACAGTGGAAGTACATCGGACAGGGTGGAAGTACATCGGACAGGTGGGAGTACACATGGACAGGTGGGTGAGTACATCGGACAGATGGAAGTGCATGGTACAGTGGAAGTACATCGGACAGGTGGAAGTACATCGGACAGGTGGAAGTACATCGGACAGGTGGAAGTACATGGTTCAGGTGGGAATGCATTGGACAGGTGGAAGTGCATGGTACAGTGGAAGTACATCGGACAGGTGGAAGTACATTGTATTACTACCACTTTTGGTGATAATATAGCAACAGCAGTTGTAGTATGGGAGAAAGGAGAGTGGGTTAGAGGATTCTTAAAAAGCGTGGTTGCCGTGTGTATAAATTTCTTCCTGCAGTCGTCTCACTTTGCAACTAGATCTTCACTGCTGGAATAAGTGCTAGGTGTCTTCTTTGCAGTGTTGTTTTCTCCGTTTTTGTACTCCCAGTTCTTATAGAACAGGGTGTACTTTACAATGGGAACGAAGAAATATTGTCTCTGTGTCTGTCTGTCTGTGTGTCTGAACGTGGTCAAAATGTGTTCTACTCGCTCCAGTGGTCAAAATGTGTTCTACTCGCTCCAGACAAAACTTCTGGGCCAATCTTTCTGAAAATTTGTAGGTATGATTCTTTGGGTCACGGCTGATGCCTGATGTTTTATTTTAACGGCTATATAACGGCCAAAAACGACTTTTTTTCGTTTTCATGGAATATTTCAGAAAGTACTTGGCCGATCTTTCTGAAAAATTTGTAGATATGTTCATTATGGGTCACGTATGATGCCCAATGTTTTTATTTTACCAGAATAGCCGTTACTAACGGCTGTAACGGCCCAAAACGTTTTTCCTTCTTTATGGAATATCTCAGAAAGTGCTTGGTCGATCTTATGAAAATTTATAGGTATGTTCATTATGGGTCACGGCTGATGCCCGATGTTTCATTTATACTAGAACAGCCGTTACTAACGGCTATAACGGCCCAAAACGGTTTTTTTTTCGATCTTCCGTTACTAATGGCTATAACGGCCCAAAATGGGTTTTCTTCTTTATGGAATATCTCAGAAAGTACTTAGCCGATCTTGCTGAAAATTTATAGGTATGTTCATTATGGGGTCACGGATGATGCCCAATGTTTCATTTATACCAGAATAGCCGTTACTAACGGCTGTAACGAGCCAAAACGGTTTTTCTTCTTTATGGAATATCTCACGCGTATTCAAGTTCAAATGGGAGTACGTATATGTGCTTTGCATCTTGTTTTTCTTTTCCTTTTTTTTTTTTTTTTTAAATTGGTTTTTGGTCTCGGCTATCCGGTAGAAAAGTGTCCCTCAAGCTGAATTCAGTGTGCCCTTTGTTTCCTGGGTTTCTTGGGATGAAGTGTGCTTTGGTTGGAAGTAAGGTAAGGTAAGGTGAGGTAATGTTGATAACAGCCCAGCCGACCGCAAAGGGCCATCCATATCAGGGCTGACACAGCGCTGAAGTCAATTCACAAGTCATCAAAAACAAAGAAAGAAAGAAAGAAAGACACAACTCTTCAAAATACATCTTCTGAAATACATCTTCACCAATCACATCAGAATTCCGTTGAAAATCTTCCTTCCGTTGAATCTGAGATGAGATGACAAAATGTTGGTAGTCTCCCTACTCTGAGGGATAAAAACGATTCCAAACAAGCGCCACGCAATGTTATTGGTCATGTTAATCGTGTCTACCGTTGGCATCGTAGAATAGAAGACGCTTGCGTCTTATGGCTCTGTACTGAGGTATGAAACGATTCGTCGGCGGAAGAAGATCACATCGTAATTTCGTAACTGATCAGAGCTGAAAAATCTCGTACCTGCAGTTGACACGTATGGTCATATCAATAAATAGTCTTATTGCCTGCCCCTTGTACATGTGGGGCTTTGGATCATCTGTGTAATCAATCATCTCTCTCTCTCTCTCTCTCTCTCTCTCTCTCTCTCTCTCTCTCTCTCTCTCTCTCTCTCTCTCCTCCGATTGGTAGAAAGAGCTGTTGACGTTCTGTCTGTCTGTCTGTCTGTCTGTCTGTCTGTCTGTCCTCTGATTGGTAGAAAGAATTGTTGAAACCCTTTATCTCTCTCTTTTCTCTCCCCCTCACTCTTTCTCTCTCTTTCTCTCTCTCTCTCCCCCCCCCCTCCACTCTCTCTCTCTCTCTCTCTCTCTCTCTCTCTCTCTCTCTCTCTCTCTCTCTCTCTCTCTCTCTCTCTCAGCATCGAGTTGCAATCAAAGTGTCTGTCCCTAATTTGAATCACGCTCGCGCCCAGCATCAGAACGGTCATTTTCGCTGTCTGTGTTCTGGTGGTCTGTGTGGGTGTTAAGATGGACACTAGGTCCCTCCCCTCCCCTCCCCTCCCCACTACTCTCTTGGGATGGTGATGCCCTTCAGCCGTACCATCCCTGGCGGGTGTGTGGATCTTCAGTCTGAATGTAACCAGTGTGCCAGCGAGTAACCAGTTGTAAGCCTGACGATATCTGTAGGGAGCGAAACGGCTGACAGCTTTCTGGCCCCGCTGAGCCCTGTAACAGAGAAAACAAAAGACCACTCACGGGAGGATTTTCTCTTCCACTCCCTCCTCTCTTTACTTTAAATGCAAGTGTGTCATGTAAAACATTTTTTTTTGTGTGTCATATCAGGACGGATTAAAAAAAAAAAGGTTGTCTCCCTTTTCGTGTAAAAATTGACAGCATCTGGATCCGTGGATACCATTTTCATGAGTGTGGGTGCGTACTGCACTGTGAAGTATTACAGGATACTTGCTGGAACTGCGAGCAGATTCAAACGGAGATGTATGGTAGTCTGGGAGAACCAATCGTGAAATTAATCGAGTGGGTCGCTTTACTTGAATGTTGATACTATTTTCATTTCCTCCAAGGAACTTATGTTTTCATCCACATCTGCTGTTGAGTCGGACAGAAGCACGCAAAAAAACAGCTGAGCTCATTTCAAGCCAGTTTGTCAGAGGATGGAATGGGGCCCCATCAACGATCCATTTGAGCGAATCCGGACTGAACAACGGATCTGAGATTGTTTAGCAAAATACGTAGTTCTATTTGTTACTTAATCACTACCAACCCGATTTCAACGAAACTTGGCGAAAAAATGGAGTGTTTGAACATGGCTTCTTGGGCTTATTAACACAGATTTCGAATTTGGTGCAGATTTGTGGAGCGAGTCTGAATGAAAAAAAAATTTGGCCTCAGGATCTGTTCACATTCTTGATAAATTTATCACCAGTTTTCTTTTAATGAAGAATTCTGTGAAGTTACTGGTACGAACTGATCATTCTCAACGAAGAAATGTTTTTCATTAAAAAAAAACCTTTTGGAAGATAGACACGTTGAACGTGTGTACTTTTGCAAATGCCTTGTGTAATTTTTAAGAAAAAAGTACACGGGAGGTAATCCTTTGAAACCTTACCAACGTATTACTTCCCTTGGTAGGAAAAAAAATGGTCATTTTCACGCATGAACTGACTCATAAAGACAGGTCCAGCGCCCTTGGCAGAAGTCTGCACTCTCCTGTCTGCTCTTCCAGCTGTTCACAGCTTTGGCCTGTTGCGTTTGATGGAGTTCAATACACGAGACTCACACTGGCTGTGACCGCCGTAATGAGAGTCAACGCGCGGTGTGGACCTTGAGGTCCGTGAGTTTCACGATCAGAAGACACGAGGCACTGTGGATATCCGCTCGGAAGTATAAACATGAGAGCTGGACAATAACAGCAGATCTCAATGAACATTCCAGGCATCTGGTTCAAACGGCTCCAGCCAGATTCACGGCATACAAAAAAAATGCAAGACACAGAACTAGGTCTTTTTCTTCGTCCACTCTGACAGGAACCCCAGAGGCACTGATGAAGGCTGATGTACGGCGGACGCCCTCTCAGAGATCCATAGAGCTTCTCCCCTCGTTGATGTGTCGGCAGGCCAGGTCTCTGCTCTTAGCTTTTGATGTGTGGGACAGTCCTGCAGGAAGTGTTCCACAGTCACTGGGGCTGTAACGAAAGGGTACCCTGAAGACTCGCCTATGTGGAATTTTTGTGAACACATGTGGAACTGGGTCAAATCTGTACATACAGTAGCAGACAAGAGCTTCCGGCAGATGTCAGTGAACAGAACCACAAGACAAAGGACTAAGTCAAAACTACACGGTATAGGTTTACTTTTCAGTCCCGCGTGAGACACATAGTGAAAGGGCAAACAAACAAGGCTTACCATTTCTGATCCAACATTTTTGTTGCTGTAGTCCAAGCAGAGGCATGTATCAAACTTGTGTACAAGTTAACTAGGGAAAATTAAATACCTAGAAAGTGATGCCGTTATTTTTGCACAATTGTGTGTGTGTGTGTTGTCATTGTTCTAATAATTTATTGCCTGACCACTTGCGTACATGCTTTCATGCCGTATCTACGCTATCTACAGGAAAATAAACCCAGTCGAGTTTGGTATTAAAAGAACTGTCGGGAATTCGCCAGTTCAGTCATCTCAAGAGCGCAGATACATAACATTTTTCATGACAACCACTAATTATCAAACTGACAGCCCCATTTGTAATGGCCGTTCAACAATGCCGAACACATTGCTGCCAGACCGGCTATGCGCAGATGACATTCAGTTCACCAAGTGCAGAGCTGTTAGCTGGCTGGTGGGGAGCGGCCTGCAGAAAACATCCCTTCCCTGACCTGCATTCGCGGCTTGGCCTCTGCAGCTGCGGGCGAGCTGTAAACTCCCCTGCCTCTCAAAACTAAGTAACTTGCTCTGAACAGCCGTGGGTAGCAGGGAAGAACCGGAAAATATCAAGTTCCATAACTCGGTCTTGGGCAGGGCATGTAACTCTCTCCCGGACACCCTGTCCAGGACCCTCGTTCTACAGAGGAAGTGGATGATGCACGTTTAGGGTACAGGCCAAAACAGTCTTCAACTAGGCACACAGAAGACGGGACGGGCTACATTCCCTCAGTCCTGTTGCCTAGGACTGATGATGATGAAAGTCGCTCATACTAAAGCCTCTGTCTGGGCAATTCTACTAGTGCCATGCGAGGTGGCATGACAGTGAATACTGAGGGAGAGGTAGCAGCTCTCCTTTGAGGGGCATCGATGGGAGAGGTCAGTGTCAGGCGGCGCAGCAAAACTTCCAGCCGTATGGGTGACGGTGGGTCTAGCCTGTGTTGCCCAAGGGGACGGCTCTGGAGATATGGGGCGTCGGCGATGGAGCGCTGCCTGATTACGATCACCTGGCCTGGTATACCATGTTTTTGAGGGTCGGGGATGGGGGCACGGGTTTGAGCTGAAATAAAATTGCCGGCTCGGTCGCTGTCTGCGTGGACCATAGAAGGGACTCGTGCAGCGCTCCAGGGACTTTCGCCTTGCTCCCCCTTTGAGGCGGCCTCACGCAGAACAGTACCTTCACTACCCAAGCATGAAGAAGGCCGCGTGGTGACCCTGACCCTTGTGAGGGAGAAAGGGGCGAAGTAAACCGACGCCCAACCTCGGCCGATCATCACCTGCAAGTGAACCTAAGTTCACAAAGAACCAGAGCTGAAAGAGCGACAGACGATGCCCCCCCCCCCCCCCCCTATTGTCAACGACAGCTGGCACAAAGCTTGCAGACTCCAGTCTGCGATTATTATTATCCAGTCCTTAAGGGCCACTGGCCAAAAGGACGTTTCTCTCCCATCGATTCTGACGCGACTCTACCCACGGATTGGGCAATGATAATAGATTTTTCTTTAAAAATTTGGCAAACTAATCTGTTGTGGCCTCTCTGTGCCATGCCACCGTCCGCACATCACTTATACCGACATAGCCACACCCAGGTCTGTGTGTCGACATACGCCCAGCGCCAGCATTCCACAGAGAGCTGTCAAGACAGTTTATATGGGGGCCGTTCGCCTTGGGGAAACGCTGCACTGTTGCGGAGTTCTTTCCAAGGGTGTTCAGCGGTCGTTAGGCGCATCCCATTGATCCCTGTCTGGGAGACCATAAATGTCTGGGTGCAGAGCCAGGCTTTGAAAAGTATCTGGTTCTGACGCTGGCCCACTGCATAATGTACATGTCCAGTCTTTGAAGCTGCTACGAATGGATGGGCACGAAGAAAAAAATGGCATAAGGATGTGAAGCTCACAGGAGCGTTTCCTCTGATGGTCAATAATTCTGATTTTACAGGTTGACTCCACCGAGCGGAGAGAGAGAGAGAGAGAGAGAGAGAGAGAGAGAGAGAGAGAGAGAGAGAGAGAGAGAGAGAGAGAGAGAGAGAGAGAGAGAGAGAGAGAGAGAGAGAGAGAGAGAAAGAGAGAGAGAGATCTGGAATAAATGTGGCGACGCTGAATGCTGCTATGCACGTGTTCGACAACAAAAGACAGGAAGTTCCGTATCGATAGTTCCAATCTCTCTATCTCTTACTTTGTCTGTCTGTCTGTCTGTCTGTCTGTCTGTCTGTCTGTCTGTCTGTCTGTCTCTCTCTCTCTCTCTCTCTCTCTCTCTCTCTCTCCCATCTCTATCTCATTAAAAAGCGACTATGGAACCGCCGAAGCATAGGTAACACTCGAATTGGATTACGAAAGAAAGAAAGGGGGGGGGGGGGGTGATGATGGGGGGGGGGGGGGGGGGGGAAGGTACCTGGAAAGAACCAGGGAGGAGAGACAGGGAGGAGGAGGAGGAGGAGGAGAGGGGAAGGGTGAGGGGGAGGAGGGGGAGGGAGGAGGGAGGAGAGGCGGCGGAGAGAAAATTGAAAAGATTGTGGAGAATATTGAAAAGAAGGATGAATGAGAAGAAAAAAAAAAAAAGCATTCAGCGGGGTGTCGAAGCTGCAAACGATCCGGCCCTACAGGCATTGCTTTTCATCTGTATTGATTTCACATAGCTCGGGGAGGGGGGAGGGGAGTGAGGGGTGGTGGTGGTGGCTGGCTGGATTAAGTAAAAAAAAAAAACAACAACAACAACGTTTTTGCTTTGCCTTGCCATGAGAGAGAGAGAGAGAGAGAGAGAGAGAGAGAGAGAGAGAGAGAGAGAGAGAGAGAGAGAGAGAGAGAGATGAGAGAGAGAGAGAAACGTGGTTGCCACGAACCCAGTTTGCGTAGGCAAAAAAATTTCCACTCGATTTTTCTTTCAGTTCGGGTGTTTTGTGAGAGTTTTTTTTTAAATTAAAAAAATCTTTTCTTTAGGTAGGGGTGGGGGGTAGGGGGTGGAGGGCTTAAAGTATTGAGAGAAAAACGTGTTAACTGTGAGAGATTTTAGAGCCACAGGCAGTAGGGGTTTTCTCCGTCTCTGTCTGTCTGTCTGTCTCTCCCTCTCACATGCACATAGACACAGACAGACACACACACACACACATACACACGCACGCATGCAAGCACGCACATGGACAGACAGACAGACACACATACACAGACAGACTCACAGACAGACAGACAGACAGACAGACACACACACACACACGCACGCACGCACGCACGCACGCACGCACGCACGCACGCACATGCACACACACACACACACACACACGCACACAGACACACACACACACACACACACACACACACACACACACACACACACACACACACACACACGTGAAGGCACACGCACACCCCCCTCCCCCTCCCCCCCCCCCCCCCCCCCCACACACACACACCACACACGAAAGTCGTGTCGAGTTATGCTGTTTTACTCCGACGATAGGAGGGGTTCTTGTAGAGCTACCAGCCAGATTGAACTGAGCAATGCATGAAGAGTGACATGCCAAGACTGGAAACCCAACGGCATCAAACGCTGGAACCATTTCCATTTAGTTTAACACTAGTTGCATCAAACAGACAGTGCGGTGTAGACTTCTGAATCTTGAAGAGACATCTTGACTCCAAAATACTGAAGCACACAGAAGAAAAAGGACAACGTTTCAGTCTGATCAATTAAATTATAATAGATCTTGAAAAAGAAAATCAAGTGCTAGAACCATTCGCATTTTTCTTTTCACAGTAGTTTTTTTTTTTTTTTGTTGTTGTAATAAAAACAGACGATACAGTGTTGAATTCTGAATCTTGAGGAGAAATCTTGACGCTAATATACTGAGCGGAAAACACAGCAGATAACGTTTCGGTCTGATCAAAGACTGTCTTTGGTATGGTCAAACAATGAATTATGTTGATTTTAAAAGACAAAGAAATGAAAATCACATGAAGTGGGACGTTTCTTTCTTTCTTTCTTTCTTTCTTTCGTTCTTTATTTTATTTTTTTTATTTATTTATTATTTTTTTTAAAGAGAACAAAGTCTTCAGTGAATCCGCAGAAAATGCTGATCCTCCGTTATTGCAGCCCACCACTTGATGAAAAAATGTTTAATGTCGAATGTTGTAGATTTTTGTTCTGTCATTTTTTTTCTCTTTTAAAAAAAAATCTTCTAAGCACCCTCAGAGACATTTTACATTAATGTTGAATGGTTTATTGCAAGGTATGCATCATTTAGCCCCCCTCTATCCCCCCCCTCCCCAAAGCACCCTCAGAGACATTTTACATTAATGTTGAATGGTTTATTGCAAGGCATGCATCATTTAGCCCCCCTCTATCCCCCCCCCCCCCCATTAAGGATAATAATGTGTGAAATGAATGTGACCAGTGTTTCACCTGAACCACACTATTTACATCACTCAATTTCTGGAGAAAAAAATTTTTTTTTTTTTTTGCTTTGAGTATGCAGCAAAAATGGAAACACACAACATGGATTAGAAATTCAATGCGCATCTTGTGCCGAATTGGAGAAGAGAAGTCATTGCTCGTTCTTCGTTTTTATTTGTCCTGAATGTTGTTCTTCTTGCCTCAAGAAGACCGAACAGATCGAAACGCGTTGTGTTTTGTCTTTTTTATTTGTTTGTCCATATTAAACGGCGGACTTACTCAAAATTCCTTCGTAAAAGTTAAGGATTTGAAAGTTTTATGACAGACTATCTGGAAGTTTGGACAGATCGGGTTTAACCCCCCTGCCCCCCCCCCCCCCCCCCCCCCCCCCCCCCCCCCCCAACACACACAATAATCTCCGCACTTTAAGATGGAGGAAAAAATTCGGAGTTCGGTGGAAATGTGAACAGGTAACTCCCCCTCCCCCCTCCTTCGCTTAAGTTATCTCTTCATTCTGGACTGAAAACTAGAGTTCTTGGCAGGCTTTTCATGTTCAGATGCACTCTACTACTCATTTTATGACTCTTGCTTTAGGCAGGAGTTGTGTGAAAGATTAAATCGGCGCTTTTGGTAAGGGAGACAAGTCCCTCATCCTCTGCATTCAGGCTGTGGCTTTCACGGTCCAAACGCCTCCAGGCAGTTACACACACACACACACACACACACACACACACACACACACACACACACACGCATGTATCCATGCACGGATGCACGCGCGCGCGCGCGCGCGCACACACACACACACACACACACACACACACACACACACACACACACACCAGCTCTTCATCCTTCCCTTTTTTTTTTTTTTACCCCTAACCTTCCGCTTTCTCTCTCTCTCTCGAGAGCGATGATCTGATTCCCTACAATCGGTTTCCCTTTCCAAATCAGCTTGGTCAGCCAGATAGAAAAGGATTAAGGGACAAACATATTACAAGAAAGAAAAACACACACGACGCGTTTCGACCTCGTTGGTCTTCTTCAGGCAAGACAAACAACACTCGGGACAACGAAAACGAAGAATGAGCAATCACTTATCTTCTCAAATTGGGCGCAACGTGGAGGAAGGGTAAGTGCTCGTTCTTCGTTTTCAGTGTCCTGAATGCCATTTATCTTGCCTGATGAAGACCAAAGAGGTCGAAACGCGTCGTGTTTTGCCCCTTTTTGTCGCGGTGGAATGATTGTAATTTCTCTTCAGAATTTGTTTCAGTTTCTGCCTACTGTCACCCAATTTTGAGACTAATCAAGGATGAAATGACCACGAAGAGCAAAAAGATAAAGAACAAACAAAACAACAACAACAACAAAATAATAAACTTAGGGAGATGAATGAGAAGAAAGGGATAGCAAAGATACGCATTCAGTTGCAAGCACTCTTGTCTCTCAACCTCTCCTTCTGCCGTTATTGATCACTCTCTAGGATTTGAGATAGAAGTGGTCGGGAAACGCTCGCCACAGGGGTAGTCTGCCTCTCATGCCCGCGTCCGTCTGTGGTGGTGGCAGGCGCAGGAAAATACGCAAGCTGGACTCCAGCACATACATGTTTAGACGTCGTAGGCAGTTTCTGTTGAGGAGCAAGGAGATCCTTAGAAGGGAGAAGAACGTGGTTGAGAGACCCATCTCCCGCACTACCACGCATCCACGTACACCCAACATCACACAAGAAGGGGAGAGACAGACGGCTCCCGGATTCAATAGTTCAATCTCCAGTTTGTAAGCGAGAAATCCAATTTGCCGTGGTACAGATTCAGCGCTGGAGGAGAGAGGAAAGAAGAGCAGAGGAAAAAATGGTATGTATTGGGACAGTATGCTCACACGCAAGACCTTTCACATACTTGCCTTCTTCCCTTCCACTCCGCACCCCCCATCCATTTTCTGCCCGCAGACAAAAAAAAAAAAAAAAAAAGGAAGAGGAAAGGGGAAGAAGCAGGTGGGAAAGTGGTGTGTGTGTGTGGGGGGAGGGGGGGGGGACCAATCAAGATAGTGTGATATCCATTTGAAGCTTTTCTTCGACTTGAGTTATTCACAAGCCTAACGATTATACGTTTGTTCCTTTCTTCCCTCTCAAGAATGGCATAACATCCAAAAAAAAAAAAAAAAAAAAAAAAAAAAAAAAAATCGCCCGAAGAACTTCCTATAGAAAGTATCAATACGATATTGTACAATAGTATTTTATCTATTGCAGAGTTCACCAAAAAACACAACTGTGTAAAACCATACTCGTTATAAAGAAACAAATACTTGCCAGAATCTGTACACGATACCCGTTAGGCACCGCAGGATTTAAGTATGTGGTGTATTCTAAAATCTGCGCTAACCCCCCCCCCCCCCCCCCCCCCCCCCCCCCAAAAAAAAAAAAAAAAAAAAAAAAAAAAAAAAAAAGTGATTATGAACCGAGTCAAGCGACAGGTCAACTTCCTTAAAATTAGCCGCACTTTCTAAAACCCATCTCAACTGCGGTTGGGATACATGTCGGAGTCCCGGTGGGCGTCCCATGCTCTCTCCTTCAGAACTGGACTCTGCTGGCCCCTAGCTCCCCGATCACTCCCGACTGCTGGTCCTTGGAATCGTCTGAAGAAGGGCTCCGGCCTCTCAGGATCTCCCTGTCAGCGTCCAAGACCCGCTCCTGAGGATGGTGCCCAAGAGAGCGTTCAACAAAGGGTGACTTTCCCAGCCTCACTCCGCCTCAGTGAAGAAGAGTCTGATGTCAAGTCGTTACAGTTTCCTTTCGTTCCCCCGCCCCCACCCTCTCCCCCAGTATAGGAGCTTCTTTCAGTCAAGTACTACAGTGCATTTATTGAAATCTAATGCATGTATGTGCCCTTTCCCACTCGCAACAAACAAGTGTCTGAAGTTAACTCGTAAAAAAAAAAAAAAATTTCCTTTCGTCTCTCCCCCCCCTCCCCTCCCCCTTTCAGAAACAGAACTTCTTTTCGTGAAATATTACAATACATCTGTTGGAATCTAATCCTCGAAAATGATCGAGCAGTCACTTATCTTCATCTACTTCGGCAAAAGATAGCGTTGATCTATGTCATTCAGTAAATATCAACACCTGTCTTGCGCCGAATTGGGTGAAGATAAGTGATCGCTCGATTATTTTTCTTGTCCTGAGTGTTGTGTACAAGACCTAAGAGGTCGAAACGCATCGTGCTTTGTCTTGTGATTCGTTTGTCTACGTCTTTTAGCGGTGCGTTGTCACTAACTTTTCAAGCTTGTTTACATTTCCGCCTGCGGTCACCTTACTTTTCAACCGGGTTAACTGATGTCAGTATGTTAAAGGAACCTTTCTCATCTACAACTTTATACTATTGCTTCTCTAGAAATTCACCACAAATTAAACGTGAAAAAAGATGCCGTACCTCGAAATCATTCAGGAAATGGAGAAGCAAATTCGGTCAAATGCTGTTAACAGACAGACCAACCAGGCAACAGACTCTGTTGAACGTCATAAACGTCATTGGAAGCACTTGACAGAAGAGGAAAAATGCCAACAGGTCTTCCTACCAATCAGAAAACGTGACTTTTCGGGTGCATAGATAAAATAATGTCTGAACGCCACCAGAAATGATTTCTTTTTCGTTCTCCCCCCCCCCCCCCCCCCCCCCCCCCCCCAAGACAATATGCATCTTGTTTGTTTATGTTAAAAATGAACTGGATTTTAAAACGAAAAAGAAACTGAATTAGAAACTTAAGTGTGAAAATTTTTTTTTATCTCTGTTTATTTTGTTTAGGATGATTAATCTTATAAGATTTGTTGGGTCACGTGATTCGCTAAAATCTGTAAACTTCCATGTCTTTGGTGGGAAGGAATGTCGGGACTGACCTTTTCAGGGTGTTATAGAATGGCTCTTGGCCGTGTTGTGTTATCTTTTAATCACAATATAAGCTGAGAGAGAGAGAGAGAGAGAGAGAGAGAGAGAGAGAGAGAGAGAGAGAGACAGAGAGATGGGAGAGGTAACCAATAAGGTGAGAGAGATCCGCAGCTGATCCGCATGAAGGGGTGTAATATGATTACAATCATCGTGGCGTTGTAACCAATAAGCATTGTATAACCAGTGAACACGTAGAAGATTATAGACGAGAGAGAGAGAGAGAGAGAGAGAGAGAGAGAGAGAGAGAGAGAGAGAGAGAGAGAGAGAGATCTGAACTCAGAATATTTGATCTGACAGGCCACAGGCCCATATCAAAGTGAGTGAATAAGTTCAATATAAATCGGTACAAGCCACTCTTAACGAAAACTCAGCTGAATGGTGTTCAAAGTTAACAAGGAAGACATTCATGAAGCAACTGCAGCATTAATTACTCCGTTCCTAACAGCCATTGCTCTATAAATGAAATTGCCAACACTCGTAATAGTAGTCAAAACAGAACAGGCTAGCAACATGGACATTTTAATAGAGATGGGTGTTTGTAATATTTAGCTGGAATCAACTCAAGGCGCAACTTCTCGTACAAAGGACAAACCAGTAGAAAATGAAGCTCAGTTTCCGGTGCTTCCTTACAGTGAGGACAGAAAATGCCCATGGTTTCTATTGCGATTAGTATATCGTAAAATGTGACTCCCCAAATCTCTGCTCCGTAAGTTTAGAGAGGTTGTATTTGGCAATCGAATAGCTTAAGTTCACATATTGACCACATTCTGTTGAAAGCACTTAATCCTTTCCTTGCTCTGTTTGCTAGGTCACACATGGTTGGAAAGATAATCTTGTAGTTAGTGTTATACCAAGCTACTTATACATGTTAACAGTGGAAAGTTGAGCATCACCTAAAGTCCAATTTTCATTCGAAGCAAGGTAGCCCCCATTCCTGAATACAACAATATTTGACTTTTCCAGATTCACAGGTAAAACTAAACGTTTTGAAGTATTATACAAGACATTCAGTTGGGTTTGCAAACCAATAACAGTATCAGAAAATAATGCAACATCATCAGCAAATAACAGAATCAAAAGTTCAATGAGGTCTGGAGAAAGCTGAATACCATGTATACCAAAAGTGTTAATATCTTTGGTTAGTTCATTGATGAACAGTGAAAAAAGCACAGGTGAACACACCTCACCTTGTTTTAGGCCCCGTGGGCATAGAGAAGTATCAGTAAGGTCACCACTAGCTCGAACACAAGTCTTCACATTATACACACCTTGCAATGATTTAAAGACTTTTCCATTAAGACAATTAACAGATAGAACCTTCCACATTTTATCCCTACTTACTAGGTCAAAAGCCTTCCTAAAGTCTATAAATGCGACATACAGCTTTCTGTGTCTTAAAAACTGCTTCTGAATCAATGCCAGTAAAGTGAAAATGTGATCTGTTGTACATCGTTTGTCATGAAAACCAGCTTGTTCCTCCCCAAGAATATTGTTCATTTCAATCAATTTGGTTAACCTTCTATTGAGAACAAAGCTATATATTTTACAACAAATGTTCAAAAAAGAGATTCCACGGTAGTTATCTGGACAATTCCTATCACCCATCTTAAATAGTAGTTGCAAGATAGACACTGACCAATCCTCCGGAAACAAACCCTCATCAAAAATTGTATTGAAAAGTTTAACAAGGAAAGGCATAATGACTTGTCTATTGTACTTATAAAACTCTCTATAAGAGAGAGAGAGAGAGAGAGAGAGAGAGAGAGAGAGAGAGCAACTTCAACGCCTCGATCCACATAGCGAAATTTTTTAAAAACAGGTTGTTCATGCGTGAGAGAGAGAGAGAGAGAGAGAGAGAGAGAGAGAGAGAGAGAGAGAGAGAGAGAGAGAGAGAGAGAGAGCAACTTCCAACGCCTTGATCCACATAGTGAATTTTTTTTCTAACAGGTAGTTTATGCGTGAGAGAGAGAGAGAGAGAGAGAGAGAGAGAGAGAGAGAGAGAGAGAGAGATGGAAGAAGA
>JADBJO010002929.1:80000-87500 GCA_016801955.1 Conus betulinus | reverse complement strand
CTTCCATCTCTGGGTTACATCGAATTCCACTCAGAACTCCTTCCCGGCGCAGCGGGATACCAAATAAAGATTTCACGACATAGCGGGGTAACAAATAGAATCGCCCCGATTCGGCGGGGTAATATCTTCCCAGACTACTGGTCCATCGGACCCCCGTCAGTGTTTCACTGAACTGGGCGACTGGCTGCTCTCAGATTTGTTCAGGACTCCAAAAATCCCACAATTTACGGTCCTGTAATACAGACCACTTATAAATGAAAATGATATAAAAAGGTACTCACCGATTCTCATCGAATTCTCGAACGACAACCTACCTACCAGATATGTGGATCAGGGGTTTCAATATCGATCTCAAAACAAAAGAATGCCGAATTATACAATTAATCAAAACTGGATCCACATATCCACTTACCCTAAGTGTACTTGGGTCTGGCCTCCAGCCCAATACCGCAGCCTACATATTCAACTTGGCTTAACCCCTCTCTAGGTCAAGCCTAGTTACAATTACATACATTTGCTTCTTACATTTGTCTTCTTTCTTGACAGCTCGACCAGTGCAGCAATGAATGACGATTTCTCATCCAGTCGCCTCAGCAGGTGAACACCCCTGAGTTCCACTCTCTTTTTTCCTACACCCAGGGACCGTATTCACTTTCAGTTAACCCCACTCACTGTTTACCCAAAACTCTAAAAAAATGGCCATTTCATCTTTACAGGCAAACAATCACAACAACAAAAACCATCACAATAACCAAACCATGGCCTACACTGGGGTCATGACACCTGCACAGTACAGTCTTATGTCCAGCTCAGTACAGCCCCAGGTCCATCTAAATACAGCCACAGGTCCAGCTCAGTACAGCTCCATGTCCAGCTCAGTACAGCCCCAGGTCCAGCTCAGTACAGCTCCATGTCCAGCTCAGTACAGCCACAGATCCAGCTCAGTACAGCCCAGTTCCAACTCAGTACAGCCCCACGTCCACCTCAGTACAGCCCCAGGTCCAGCTCAGTACAGCCCCAGTTCCAACTCAGTACAGCCCAGGTCCAGCTCGATCGGAACAGCTCCATGTCGTGCACAGTACAGCCTTATGTCCAGCTCAGTACAGCCCCAGGTCCAGCTTAGTACAGCCATAGGTCTTGCACAGCACAGCCCTATGTCCAGCTTAGTACAGCCACAGATCCAGCTCAGTACACACCCAGGTCCAGTTCAGTACAGCTCTATGTCCAGCTTAGGAAAGTACCAGGTCCAGCTTAGTACAACCCCAGATGCAGCTTAGTACAGCCACAGGTCCTGCTCAGTAGAGTCACTCGTCCAGCTCAGTACAGCCCCAGGTCCAGCTCAGTACAGCCACTAGTCCAGCTCAGAACAGCCCCAGGTCCAGCCTAGTACAGCCACATGTCCAGCTCAGCACAACCCCATATGCAGCTTAGTACAGCCACAGGTCCAGCTCAGTACAACCCCAGATGCAGCTTAGTACAGCCACAGGTCCAGTTCAGTAGAGCCACAGGTCCAGTTTAGTACAGCCACATGTCAAGCCCAGTACAGCACATATCCAGCCAAGCACAGCCACAGGTCCAGCTCAGTACAGCCCCAGGTCCAGCTCAGTACAGCCCCAGGTCCAGATCAGTACAGCCACAGGTCCAGTTAAGTACAGCCACATGTGCAGCTCAGTACAGCCACAGGTCCAGCTTAGTACAGCCACAGGTCCAGCTTAGTACAGCCCCAGGTGCAGCTCGACCAGTACAGCTCCACGTCTCAGCTCAGTACAACCTTATATCCAGCATAGCACAGCCCCAGGTCAAGCTAAGTACAGCCACAGGTCCAGCTCAGTACAACCCCAGGTTTAGCTCAGTACAGCCACAGGTCCAGCTCAGTACAGCCACAGGTCCAATTTAGAATAGCCCCAGGTCCAGCTTAGTACAGCACAGGTCGAGCTCAGTACAGCCCAGGATCCAGCTCAGTACAGCCCCAGATCCAGCGTAGTAGAGCCCCCAGGTCCAGCTCAGTACAGCCCGACGTCCAGGGACAGTACAGTCACAGGTCCAGCTCAGTACAGCCCAAGGTCCAGCTCAGTACAGCCACAGGTCCAGCTCAGAACATCCCCAAGTCCAGCTCAGTACAGCCACAGGTCCAGCTCAGATCAGTACAGTTCCATGTCCAGCTCAGTACAGCCTTATGTCCAGTTCAGTGCAGCTCCAGGTCCAGTTTAGTACAGCCCCAGGTCCAGCTTAGTACAGCCCCATGTCCAGCTTAGTACACCCACAGGTCCAGTTTAGTACAGACCCAGATCCAGCTCAGTACAACAACTCCATGTCCAGCTTAGTACAGCCCAGGTCCAGCTCACGAGAGCCCCAGGTCCAGCTTAGTACAGCCCAGGTCCAACTCGATCAGTACAGCTCCACGTCCCAACTCAGTACAGCCTTATATCCAGCATAGCACAGCCCCAGGTCAAGCTTAGTACAGCCACAGGTCCAGTTTAGTACAGCCCCAGGTCCAGTTCAGTATAGCCCTAGGTCCAGCTCACTATAGCCCCAGGTACAGCTTAATACAGCCCAGGTCCAGCTTGATCAGTACAGCTCCACGTCCCAGCTTAGTACAGCCTTATATCTGACATAGCACAGCCCCAGGTCAAGCTTAGTACAGCCACAGGTCCAGCTTAGTACAGCACCAGGTCCAGCTAAGTACAGCCACAGGTCCAGCTTAATACAGCCCCAGGTCAAGCTTAATACAGCCCCAGGTCAAGCTTAATACAGCCCAGGTCAAGCTTAGTATAGCCACAGGTCCAGCTCAGTACAGCCTTATATCCAGCATAACACAGCCCCCCCAGGTCAAGCTTAGTACAGCCCCAGGTCAAGTTTTGTACAGCCCCCAGGTCCAGCTCAGTACAGCTCCATGTCCAGCTTAGTACGCCCCAGATCCAGCTCAGTACAGCCCCAGATCAAGCTCTGTACAATCCCAGATCCAGCTTAGTGTAGCCCCAGATCTAGCTCGATCAGTACAGCTCCATGTCCAGCTCAGTACAGCCTTATGTCCAGTTCAGTACAGCTCCAGGTCCAGCTCAGTACAGCCCCAGGTCCAGCTTAGTACAGCCACAGGTCCAGTTTTGTACAGCCCCAGATCCAGCTCAGTACAGCCCCATGTCCAGCTCAGTACAGCCACAGGTCCAGTTTAATGAAGCCCCCAGATCCAGCTCAGTACAGCTCCATGTCCAGCTTAGTACAGCCCCAAATCCAGTTTAGTACACAGCCCCAGATCCAGCTCAGTACAGACCCAGATCCAGCTTAGTACAGTCCCAAGTCCTGCTGAGTACAGTCCCAGGTCCTGCTCAGTATAGCCCCAGGTCCACATCAGTACAGCCAAGGTCCAGCTTAGTACAGCCAGAGGTCCAGCATAGTACAGCCACAGATCCAACTTAGTACAGCCAAAGGTCCAGCTTAGTACAGCTCCAAATCCAGCTCAGTAAGCCCAGGTCCAGCTCAGTACAGCCACAGGTCCAGTTTAGTACAGCCCCGGATCCAGCTCAGTACAGTCCAGCTCTCAGCCCAGCCCAGATCCAGCTCAGTACAGCCCCAAGAAGATCCACCTCAGTACATCCCCAGATCCAATCTAGAATAACCCTAAACCCAGCTAAGAACAACTCCAGACACAGCCTAGAACAACCCCAGACACCGCCTAGAATAACCCCAGACCCAACCTAGAACCACTCTGAACACAGCCAAGACCAACCCAAAACCCATCCTAGAACAACCCAGACAAGCTAGAGAACAACCGCAGACAGCATAGAATACCCCCAGACACAGCCTAGAAGCACCCCAGACCCAGCTTAGAACAACCCCACACTTAGCCTAGAACCACCACCAGACCCAGCATAGAACAACACCAGATCCAGCCTAGAACCACACCACCACACCCCAGCCTGGAACCACCCTACACCCAGCCTAGAACCACCCTACACCCAGCCTAGAATTACCCCTCACCCAGCCTAGAACCTCCCTACACCCAACCTAGAAATACCCATCATCCAGCCTAGAACCACCCTACACCCAACTAAAACCACCCCTACACCCAGCCTACAACCATCCTACAACCAGCCTAGAACCACCCTACACCCAGCCTACAACAACCCTGCACCCAGCCTAGAACCACCCTACACCCAGCCTAGAACCACCCTACACCCAGCCTAGAAACACCCCGACCCCAACTAGAACATCCCCCCCCCCCCCCCAGACCCAGCCTAGAACAATACCAGACCCAGCCTAAAACAACCCCCAGACCAAGCCTAGAACATTACCAGACCCAGCCTAGAACCACCCCACACCCAGCCTTGAACCACCCACCCACACTCAACCTAGAACATTCCCAGACCCAGCCTAGAACCACCCCCACACACCTAGTTTAGAACAACCCCAGACCCAGCCTAGAACCACCTCAAACCCAGCCTGGAACAACCCCAGACACAGCATAGAACCACCCAACACCCATACTAGAACAAACCAAGACCCAGCCTAGAACCACCCCAGACCCTGCCTAGAACCACCCCAGACCCAACCTAGAACCACCTCAGACCCAGCCTAACAAACCCAGACCCAGCCTAGAACCACTCCCAGACCCAACCTAAAACAACCCCAGACCCAGTCTAAAACACCCCCCAGACCCAGCCTAGAACAACCCAGACCCAGCAGAGAACCACTCCCAGACCCAACCTAAAACAACCCCAGACCCAGCCTAGAACCACCCCCAGAGCCAGCCTAGAACTAGAACGACACCAGACCCAGTCTAAAACACCCCCAGACCCAGCCTAGAACAATCCCAGACCTAGCCTAGAACCACCCCCAGACCCAGCCTAGAACAAATCCCACATCCAGCCTAGAACAATTCCAGACCCAGCCTAGACAACAACCCAGACCCAGGCTAGAACCACCCCCTGACCCAGCCTAGAACCACCCCCAAACCAAGCCTAGAACAACCCCCAAACCCAGCCTAGAACAACCCCAGACCCAGCCTAGAGCCATCTCCAGACCCAGCCTAGACCAACCTCACTCCCAGCCTAGAACAATCCCAGACCCAGCCTAGAACCACTCCAGACCCAGCCTTGAACCAACCCAGGATCCAGCCTAAAACAACCTAGACAAACCCAGACCCAGCCTAGAACCACCCCACCAGACGCAACTGTAGAACAACCCAAGACCCAGCCTAGAGCCACCCCACACCCAGCCTAGAACAGCTCCACACCCAGCCTGGAACAACACCCAGACCCAGCCTAGAACAACCCCACACCCAGCCTAGAACCACCCACACAGCCAGCCTAGAACAACCCCACACCCAGCCTAGAACAACCCCAACCCAGCCTAGAACAACCCCACACCAGCCTAGAACCACCCCAGACCCAACCTTGAACACCCCCCAGATCCAGTCTAGAACCACCCCCATTTCCAGCCTGGAACAACCCCAAACTCAGCAAGAACCCCCCCCTTACCCAGCCTAGAACCACCCCCAGACCCAGCCTAGATGACTCTCAGTCCCAGCCTAGAACAACCCCAGACCCAGCCTAGAACAACCTCCGACCCACCCTAGAACAACCCCAAACCCAGCTTAGAACCATCCCCAGACCCAGCCTAGATGACCCTCAGTCCCAGCCTAGAAAAACCCCACGCCCAGCCTAGAACAAACCCACAGACCCAGCCTAGAGTAAAATCAGACCCAGCCTAGAACCACCCCACCAGACCCACCATAGAACACCCTAGACCAAACCTAGAACAACACCAGACGCAACCTAGAACAATCCCAGACCCAGCCTAATGCCACCCCCACACCCAGCC
Source organism: Conus betulinus (assembly GCA_016801955.1). NCBI lineage: Eukaryota > Metazoa > Mollusca > Gastropoda > Neogastropoda > Conidae > Conus > Conus betulinus. The sequence continues at coordinate 81,680 of JADBJO010002929.1, read as the reverse complement.
TAGAACAACACCAGACCCAGCCTAGAACCACCCCACAGCCAGCCTAGATTAACCCCACCATCCAGCCTAGAACATCCCCAGACCCAGCCAGGAACATCCCCACCCAGCCAGCCCAGAGCCACCCCCACACACAGCCTAGAACCACCCCAGACCCAGCCTAGAACCACCCCCACCCCCAGCCTAAAACCACCCCCCGACCCAGCCTAGAACCACCCCCACACCCAGCCTAGAACCATTCCAGACCCTGCCTAGAACATCCCAGACCCAGCCTAGAAACACCCCCACCCCAGCCTAAAACCACCCCAGACCCATCCTAGAACATCCCCAGACCCAGCCTAAAACCACCCCACACCCAGCCTAGAGCAACCCCAGACCTAGCTTAGAACCACCCCACACCCAGACCTAGCCTTGGACTACCCTCAGACCCAGCCTTGAAGAATACCAGACCCAGCCTAGAACCACCCCACAACCAGCCTAGAACAACCCAAGACCCAGCCTCGAACCCACCCCACACCCAGCCTAGAACACGCCCCCCCCCCCCCCCCCCCCCCCCAGACCCAGGCTAGAAAACCGCCCAAACCTAGCCTAGAACCACCCCACATCCAGCCTAGAACAACCCAGACACAGCCTAGAACACCCCCAGACCCTGCCTAGAACAGCCCCCCAGACCCAGGCTAGAAAAACCCCAGACCCAGCCTAAAACCACCCCACACCCAGCCTAGAACAACCCAAGACCCAGCCTAGAACCACCCTGCACCCAGCCTAGAACCCCCAGACCCCCAGACCCAGCCTAGAACAACCTTAGGCCGACAATCTGTCACACGCTACCTGCAGGTGTTTAAGAATAGAGAACTTTGTCAGCTCGTCCCCAAAGAGAGCAATCCTGGGTGGAAGGCCGTCAGAGCTGGTGGGGGGTGGGGGTAGGTGGGGGGTGGGGTGTGGGGTGGGGGTGGGGTGGGGGTGTGTGGGGTGGGGGTTAGGGGGGAAGGGGGGGGGGGGCTACCGTGTCAAATCCTATGGATATGTACAACTTTGACTGTTCACTGTAACCATTAACCTTGCATGTAATACGTACCGATCTCAGTACGCTCTGAACGATGAACGACATAGATCTCAGTACGCTGTGAACTATGAACGACGGGAGGTATGGTGAACAACATGAACTATGAGCAGCATGAACTATGACCAACATGAAGTCTGCATCATGCATGATCAGTGGCCAGTGAGAAAAACAGTACTGCATTACATACACACCCACACCCAGTCTCTCTCTCTCTCTCTCTCTCTCTCTCTCTCTCTCTCTCTCTCTCATCTTATTTTGCATTGTTGACCCTACTTTGGGAGAGGACTGCATGTGAAAAAGCACATCAGTGCTTATCTATTATTCTCATATATAAAGAATTTTGTCTTGTCTTGTCTTCTCTCTCTCTCTCTCTCTCTCTCTCTCTCTCTCTCTCTCTCTCTGTGCTCGCACGCGTGCTCGTCTGTCTGTCTGTCTGTCTGTCTCTGTCTCTGTCTCTCTCTCTCTCTCTTATGCACTGGTTCCTTCTTTCTGTAATGAAAATGGAATTTCTCGTTCTACTGGTCTGCTCCTACCAAAGTCGATTACGTACATAATTTCATCTGGTCCTCTAAACATCATGTACGTAGCCTTCTCTCTCTCTCTCTGTCTCTGTCTCT
>JADBJO010002929.1:72500-75000 GCA_016801955.1 Conus betulinus | reverse complement strand
ATGAAAAAAAACCCCATCCTACCCCCACCCCCAACTGTCATATCTCCTTACACTCACACCCCGTCCCACCAGCCCTCCTCCCTCCCCCTTCCCCTCCCTCTCTCCCCCATCCATCCTCTCTTGAGCAGTTATGACAGGGAATGACGGTCGATGCAATTCTTTATGTCTTGAACTGGTCCTTCATCACTTCATTCTGTGCCGACCCGTTTCCCTTTTTCTCCATCCTCCAGCATTACCCCCCTCCTTCCTCTGTCTTTCAATCTTTCGTACTCTATGGCATCTTCGTAGCGCCCTTATCTTTTCACCACTCCACACCCCACCCCACCCCTACCCTATTCACCTCCACCCCCTTTGCCCCGACTACCACCCCCACCCCTCCCCTTGCTCTCCGCCTGTGATGCTTCTTTCCCCCCATCCTTCCTTCCACCCCTACCCCTTTACTCCGTTCCTTTTCTCCCTCACCTCCTCCGTTCTATTTTCGCTCGTTTTGCACCAAGGGGCACGTCCATCTTGTGACGTCAAACACTGTGTAACGTTGGACTTGCGCCCAACAGTCAAGGCAGACAGACAGACAGGCACACAGACAGATAGACAGAACTGAGTCAATGCCTTGCTCTGCGCAGTCCGTGCTAGAAGCAGAGTAACCAATCTATCTATCAATCTATCTATCTTTCTATCCATCTTTCATCCATCCATCTATCTCTATCTTTTCATCTCTCTCTCTGTCTCTCTCTTGATCTATCTATCAATCTATCTCTCTGCCTGTCTGATGGGCTATTTGTTTTTTTTTTTTTTGACTGCATAAACGTAAATTCAGATGGCGCATTTTTACAGAGTTCACAACCCATGATCCACTTAGGTCTTTGCAGCCACTATCTATCCCAATATCTGTTATGCATGAACACCTGCTAATTTATCTCCATGTAAAAGATTTGTGTAGAGTTCTAAACTGCTCTGATTTCTGCTCATTTGCTGATCTATACGGGCAGGCATGGTTTGTGTACGCCTTCAAATCCATGCAGTTAGCTGTGCACACTGCTAATCCTTCATGTTCTTTGTGTACGCTGAAAAATGTTTATCTTGGTAATCTATCCGTCTATTGGTTAGTTGTGTACATCTCTTAATCCATCCCCGAATCTTTTATTTGTACTCATCTGCCAATCCATCCCAACATCTGTGATGTGTGCACACCTGCTAATCCATCCCAACATCTGTGATGTGTGCACACCTGCCAATCCATCCCAACATCTGTGATGTGTGCACACCTGCTAATCCATCCCAACATCTGTGATGTGTGCACACCTGCCAATCCATCCCAACATCTGTGATGTGTGTGCACACCTGCTAATCCATCCCAACATCTGTGATGTGTGCACACCTGCTAATCCATCCCAATTTCTGTGATGAGTGCATACCTGCCAGTCCATCCCAATTTCTGTGATTTGTGTATCCTGCCAGCCCATCCAAATACCTGTGATTTCTGTACACCTGCTAACCCGCCCCAGTATCCAGTGTGTGTGTGTGTGTGTGTGTGTGTGTGTGTGTGTGTGTGTGTGTGTGTGTGTGTGTGCATGTGTGTGTGTGTGTGTGTGTGTGTGTGTGTGTGTGGTGTGCGTGTGCGTGTGCGCGCACGTGCGTGTATGTATGTTAGCGCGCGCGCGCGCACGTGTGTGTGTGTGTGTGTGTGTGTGTGTGTGTGTGTGTGTGTGTGTGCGCGCGCGCGTGCGCACGCACATGTGTGTGTGCGTGTGAGTGTGTGCATCTGTGCATGTGTGCGCGCGTGTGTACGTCTGTGTGTGTGTGTGTGTGTGTGTGTGTGTGTGTGTGTGTGTGTGTGTGTGTGTGTGTTTGTGCGTGCATGCGTGTGCTTGCGTGCGTGCGTGTGCGTGTGTGTGTGTTTTGTGTGTGTGCATGCATGTGTGTGCGTGCGCGCGCGCGAATGCCGGCATATGTATGTGTGTTTGTGTGCGCGCTTGCGCGTGCATTTCAAATCCTTTCCGTTTCCTGCAATTTGTGCACAGCGGCTAATCCATCCTAATAGCTGTGATCCGTGTAGGGCTGCTAATCCACGCCAAGAATATCTGTGATTATCATCATTTGCTGACCCGTATCTATGGCTTTGAGTTGTACACAGCTGCTATCCCACGCCAATAATATCTGTGATTATCGTGTGATTATCATCATTTGCTGACCTGTGTGTATGGGCTGCCACTTGGACACAGTTGCTGATCCAGGTGGATAGCTGTAATTTGTGTGCACAGCTGCTAAACCCCAACCCCATGTCTGACGTGTGTGCAGCCTACAACACGGCGTGTACCGTAGGCACCGACACCTGCACCACCCCTAACGCAGTGTGCAAAGATGATGGAGCCGGCACTGACAAGTGCCTCTGCAATACCAATTATGTCTACGATGGAACCTCAGCCTGCAGTGAGTGCCAGACGTAGCCTGCTGTTGTGGCAATGGGCCAGAGAGGAAAAGAGAGGGGAGGGAGGAGGGA
>JADBJO010002929.1:32500-67500 GCA_016801955.1 Conus betulinus | reverse complement strand
ATGAGACGAAAAACTTGTTCTTTGATTTTTCATATTTGCGAAAATCGCAAAAGAAGTGCATAGTTTTTGTTGTTTTGCTTTTTTTTGTTGCAAAAATCACAATTCAAACCAAATGAAACTTTTCGTTCTTTTCTTTTGTCTATTTAACAGCTGTATGCGTTATGTTCAGCTCATATCTTTGTCCGATACTGATGGTGATAGTCGTTTTAAAGGGGTGGATTAGGACGTCCTGTTTCTCCTTAACAAATGGAAATGACACCAAATTCAATGCTAATGTTTCCCCTTTGACCAGTCTCATTGAGAAAAAACAAAAAAACAAACAAAACAACCCCCCCCCCCCCCCAAAAAAAAAAACAACAAACCGGAATTTCTTTTTTTACTCAGAACTCCCCATTCCCCTCCCACCTCCTTCTCACTCACTCCCCAGTTCAGTTCTGCTCCTCCTGTCCCCCCACGTCTCTCCCAATCTTCTACTGATCTGCCCCCCTCCCAATGCTCCTAAATACTACCCACCACCACTACTGCCCCTCCCACCCCCTCCCACACCGCCATCTCCCTCGTCTCTCCCCCTCCCCCCTTCTCTCTTAATCCTCTGTCTCTGTCTCTCTCTCTCTGTCTCTGTCTGTCTGTCTGTCTGTCTGTCTCTCTCCCCCCCCCCCTCTCTCTCTCTCTTTCTCTGACAGCCGACTGTCAATGTCTTTAGATAGAAACCCCCACACCCCCCCCCCCCCCCCAAGTGCTAGACAACCTGATCCGCCCCTGCCTCAGTCTCAAGCTGAAACTAAGAAGAGAGAGGCGGTGCCAGGGGGGACACCAATTACCGGTTCTTCAACCTTCCCTCTTGGAGCGCGACCTTTTCCTGTCCCTTTTGTCTGTGCCGACACTGATGTCCTGACCTCTCGCTAAAACCGGGGTGATGATGCAGGTCTCTCGGGACCTGTCGAGCCGAATGGTTTACCTCCCCTGTCCACCTAATCTCTCTGAACTGCCGCCTACTTCCGGTGGTGTTCGCGCCACTTCCGGAAGGAAGCCCACAATGTAGATACCGCAAAACCCTTGATACCAGCCCTCAGGTACGGTGATGGTTATAAGACGACAGATACACCTGACAGATTGCAGCTGATTTTGAAGTAACAGGTGATCTGCCAGGCTGCAGTTGATGGTAAACAATACGTAATTTGACAGACCGCCTATGGTGATGAACAACAAATAATCCGACAGATCACAGTTGAGCATAAACCTTCTAGTGAGTCGCTGATGAGTCTCAGACGAGTCTCGAATGAGTCTTGGATGAGGTTTACTCAACTTTTCCTCATTGTTCAACAACTGATCAGTCTAGATGTCTGGGAGAAAAAAAAAGATACAACTACAAAAACCGCCACCACCATCACCACCACCACCAACACACCAAAACCCCTGCATGACCAGATTTTTGCTTCTTGCGAAAAAGAAAAAAAAATACTGATTCGAACAAAATTTTGGTCACTGGTAGAGAAGTGAAATTCTGACCAGACCTTAATGCGAGACAGCAGGCCAGTCCAAAATCAACGCGTCGCTTTTGTGAAGAATTTGTGATGCTTGGCAAAGTGTTATATGCTGGACAGTTGTTGAGTCTTTGCCAAAAAAACTGCCGAGCGCTGATCATTGATAAGGATGAGTCTGATCACAGCTGGTACACAACAGTCAACTGAAAATTTGAGATCTTCAAAAGTGGAAATTCGTTGCGAAGAAAAAACGGGATGATAACAGTTCTTATAGTATTATTATCCCACCAAATAAAAGACACGGGCCACATCAACAGTTCAACGTGAACCAGAGGCAGTTGTAAACGAATCATTTTTTCATAGATCAAACATTACTGCTCGTTTAAACGCGCATTTAACCGAGGTGTAACATCGTGAACGAAATACTAAAGATTTGACAAAATCAGCAACACCATCAACAGTTGGACTGTGGGACTACCACGTGGATCTAGTGTTAGTTCACTACGGCACTTTGTTTCCATTTCCCCTAGTGTTAAGTATTTCAGCGAACAAAAGTAAACGGTTTAAACTTTCGCCGTGTTCGAATATCGCCTGGCACGTCTGTCACTTAAAGCCCAGTTTCCCTTTCCGCCAGAAGGCGCGCGAGTGATGAGATCCAGACTTTTTTTTTTTTTTTTTTTTTTTTAACAACAACTCCTCCTTTGCTTAGCGTCATCAACCTGTTGAAGTAGCAGGTTGCACGTGCTCTAACAGTGTGTTGACGATTTAAAAAAGAAAATTCTGTTTTTGCTGGCTGTGGTCAGACGAGCAGTTCAGGGGAGGTTGGTATCAATCAAAGCCACAATCTGAAAGGCTGTCTGAACCAGCTGTCATCTCATTGCTATGTGTTAGATGTGCTAAGCCTTTTTTTTTGTACTGGACTTTTTGATACAATAAATGTTTTTAATGCATCCTAAAACGTGTCTTGTTTATTTTCAAGTCTTAAATTGAATGTCCATTCCTCTGTGTGTGTGTGTGTGTGAGTGTGTGTGTGTGTGTGTAAGAGAGAGAGAGAGAGAGAGAGAGAGAGAGAGAGAGAGAGAGAGAGAGAGAAGGGGAGAGAAACTGGTACTCACATGGATGCACTAACATAATAAGAATCTGAAAAGACCCCCTGTTATGGCATACTTTGTTGCCCCTGCACACTTTGTCGCTGGCGACAAAGTGTGCTGCACAGTTTGTTGTCCCAGCCATGAAAAATATCGACAAGTTTGCACACTTTGTCACCCTTGCACACTTTGTCGTCACTTTTCATACATGACATTGCTACACACTTTGTCACCCATCGAAAGAAAAAACTTCAGATCTGAAGTCAATCGTGCATATTGGACTTATATTAGACTAATTATTAGACTAATTGGTTTTGTTTTTTGTAATCCTAGTTATAAGACCGTACTTTACAATGAAAATGGAAAAATTCTCTCTTTTCTATGTGTATGTATGTATGTATGTGTGTGTGTGTGTGTGTGTGTGTGTGTGTGTGTGTGTGTGTGTGTGTGTGTGTGTGTGCGCGTGTGCTTGTGTGTGTGTGTGTGTGTGTGTGTGTGTGTGTGTGTGTGTGTGTGTGTGTGTGTGTGCGCGCGCGCGCGCGCGCGTGTGTGTGTGTGTGTGTGTGTGTGCGTGTGCGTGTGCTTGTGTGTGTGTGTGTGTGTGTGTGTGTGTGTGTGTGTGTAAAAGATACCTTCCACACGCTGCAGATGAAACAACTGGGATAATTTTCTCTAAAACGTAGGACATATGTTTACTATGGGTCAAGGATGATACCGACATTTTATTTTATTTATTTATTTATCTATTTATTTTTTCACAATTACCGTTAATAATGGTTATAACAGCCAATAACTGTTTTTTTTTTCTCTTTACCAAATATCTCAAAAAAACTGCTTGACTGATTTTAAAGCGGTTTCGACGAATTTGTGCCAAATCAAGGCCTTCCTCCAGATCATGGCATATGATTATTACAATTCATTAATACCTGTTAAAACTGTTGAAATATCAGGAAAACATATTTCACTATTTTCACAGAAAACCGATCGTTCTGAAAATTGGTAGGTATGTTAAATATGGGTGAAGGCCGATGCCGACATTATTTTTTTCCTACAATTTTCTACGGTTTCCGCCATAACGACCATAAATGTTTTTTCTTTCTTTCTTCTTTATAGAGTATCCTAGAATCTACTCGGCTGATTTTTAAGCGATTTTTGAGAGACTGTGGCAAAGTAAGGAGCTGTTGATACAAATGTGGACATGGGCCTATATTTGTGACCGTTTAGAAAACATTGCTATTGTCTTGTTAGCATCTTGTTATAATTATTTCCATTACTATCGGTCTGTTCGCCTCTCTTTCATTAAGTGCCTATTTTAAACCGATTTAAAAAAAAAAAAAAAAAAAAAAAAAAAAAAAATCACATTTCGTGATTAATCTGAGTTTTCCTGTGTGCAATGTGTGTCGTTAGCAAGCGTATAAGTGAAAAAGATTATATTATATGTGTCGGGGGTGGGGGTAAAGAAAAGGTACTACTTTTCGCCAAAGTATTTGAGTGTGGCACTTTTGCCTTTGATAGGCTTCCTGCAGTTCCTACGCCACACACCACTGGAAAGTATTATGTTCGAATATCCAGCTTGTCCATGTTGAGTGTAGATATCGCAAAACTACATTAATGAAACTGGGAGTACAAAAAATGAGGCCCATGTGTGGCATTAACTGAATTGAATGCTTCGAGTGTAAACTCTGGTGCTCGAAATGGGGTGTATTTGTCTGAGAACATAAAACTCACTACGTTTCACGACAGAGATTTAAGACAGAAATAAGAATAGGTTAGGCAGAAAAAAAAAAGTGAACTTTGCATTCAAACACACTGCACTGAAGAAGGAAAAATCTAGGGTACAAGTTAAAATGCAATGGGAAGGTTTTTTTTGCAGACCGTTTTACTCAACTTGTCATCAACAGGGAAACACTGGCGTATTTAAACGTCTAATCATCGTTCAAAGAAAGCTAGAATGTTACAAAATGAGAGAGAAAAAAAAAGAGATAATTCAAATGTGAAACTTTACACAGTTGCAGCAGACAATTTAAGCAGACAATAGTTTTTCTTCTCCCCCCCCAAAAAAAGATAGTTCACATTGAAATTCTTGCATTTGTCTCATTCAAAATCACGTCAGATCCAGCGTTATACACAGTTTATGATAAACAATGAAATGTTAACGCATTTGCAATCAAAGAATTTATACTGTCTTCAATATTAGTTACACCAGAACCTCCTATACCAAATCCAACAACATTGTGGAACTGCACAATGTACAGCATACGGTTGTTTTGATGTTCAGGCAAACACACAGTGCCAGTATGTGATTTGACACGACTAGAATGAACATATTATCAAGTTCAGTACTGTCATTTTCAGCGTTTTCTAAATTTACGCACTCAGCCAGCAATTCAGCCATAAATCATTTTTTTTTAAAAGAATATAAACAAAATGTCGACAAAATTTAGTAATAATAAAAGAGAGAGATACGAAAAATTGAAAAAAAAAAAAAAAAAAACTACTCATTGTCACACATATTTTCTATGAACATCAAAAACCGTTGTCACATGAACAACACCCCAGTGTAAAACAATGCATTAAAGAAAAACTCATTATCGTCAAATGGAAAATCAAAGTGTTCTAAAACGTAAACACCATGCACGGTGCAATCTGCAAGTGTGCTTTCTGTTTTTTTTTCCAGGTCTTTGATTCTCCATTTACTCAATCAGAGTAGTCACCTGTGAGTGATGAATTTTTGTAGTTGTGTTATTGTTGTACGTCTTACATGAGTGCGTATATACCATGAGAACAGAGGTCTGTGGTCAAAGTACGAAAAACAGTTTGAAAAGTTCTTGAAATATGAAGTCACTTATACAATCTTATACACAATTCTCATTCAAAACGGTGAACACGGAACTGCCAGATGAATCACTTTTAAATGTTGAAACATTTAACATATTATTGAGCATACACTTTGGCACACAGATTTTTCAACAAACAAACAAAAAATAATGAAACGCTGTCACATGAACAATATCCAAGTGTCAAACTCAGCTGGATGTATACTGTGCGCAATTATCAAAAACAAATTACACAGTACAAACCCTAACAGCGAAACTTAACAAAAATATCATTATTGTCACATCGACGATGGAAATGTCCACGCAGCAGCATCGTAACCATATTACACATTCAGGCCCATTTCTTTTCCTACCAGCCAGTCTTTACGTGTAAACTTGTGAGGACCTGCAAATCTGTGATTTGCTCACATTATACATTAAAGAAAACGTCTTTCGAAATGACAGTTGAAAAGAGAACTGTGATGTGCACTTTCGTACAGCCCTCTACTGTGGCTGTGACAAGAGGATTTCAGAAACTGATCAGTACCTCTGATTTGTTCAAATGCCAGTGATATAAACGTTTTCTGAAATCGTCTTCCCTTAACCACAGCCAAGTGTTGTACCACTGTCTGTTATTTACAATCCGCCTGATTTCCAAGGCAAGACCGCTTGCTTGTCTTGCTGCACGTATTAGTCTTCAAATACTGACAGGATCTGGAACGTTAAGGATAACATAGAAGTCAATATGCAGTCTGGGTGAAGGGATTCTGGAAACTGTCAGCCTGAAAAATGTGTTCACCTTTTGCAGCGTGTACCTGAAGCTTGGATCCATTCGGACTGTAGGGTGGATTATTAAAGCCTGGGATCTCTTGAGGCAAAAACTTGCGGCTAACGACTGGGGAATCGCAGTGTTGGCCAGGAAATTCGAACAACACAGTCTAAAGTGGATCTGTAACGTGGATGAAACTCGACTGTGTGGTTCCTGTCTACCCATTTAAGCCTATGGCACACTCAACTCTGTGCAGGAGCCGACCAAGATCGAAATTCCCTCAGAGCTGATGGCATTCGACCCCATGGTCTCCCGATCGGGAGTCCGCGGCGCTAACCGCTTCGCCACGGCGGCCGGTGCCCTTCATCGTTGGTCGCCACTATCGGCGTGTGTCATTGCTGCACGCTTTGTCGCCCCTTGAGACGCCAACATTTGCAGTCTTTACAGTTGGATTGTTGTATTTCTATGCTTGCTGTTTTTCAGTTTGATGTTACCAGAGTTTCTGGTATGTTATTCTCTGCTGAACGTGGGACAAAATGGAAAGCATACAAATGTACTCCCAGTTTATCTTGAATAGCAACAGTTTTATAACATGTTTATATCAAGAGCTCTTTGCTTTGCCACAGACTCTCCAGAATCGCTTCAAAATCGGTCAAGTAGTTTCTGAGATATTCGAAGAGGAAGAAAACTGATAACGGATCGAGGCTATGGTGGAAGCCGTTGCAGAGTATGAAAAAACCCATACTGAGCATCATGCCAATTTTCAGAACGATCAGTTTTCTCTAAAATGAGTGGGATATATTTCGCTAAAATTTAGACGGTTTTTAATGTTATATAACAGATTATTACGATTAAATCCCATCAGCTGAAGGAAAACAATGATTTGGCACAAATCGTCAAAACGCGCTGACAATCGGTCAAGTAGTTTTCGAGATATTTGATGGAGCAGAAAAATTATTATTGACCATTATAGCCATTATTAACGGCTACTCTGTGAAAATATATGGTGGGCATCGGTGTCTTCCCATTTCGCCCCTTCCCACTTCGCCCCTAAATTATTCCCATTTTGCCCCTTCTCCATTTCGCCCCCTTCCCATCTCGCCCGTTCCAATTCGCCCCATTGTCACTTTGCACTTTCCCTTTTTCGCCACTTTCCCAATTGACCCCTTTCCCATTTCGTCCCTTCTCATTTCGCCCCTTCCTATTTTTTTGCACACCCTTCCCACTTCGCCCCTTCCTATTTTGCCTCGCAGTTTATGTAAGCGGAATTTGCATCGTTGGTCAACAACCAAGCTTTCACCTCCCCGGTTTGTCTGCATGAATTCCATAGCGTTCTCCATCTTGCCTTGTGATTCTGTTTCTCAGTCCACTGATTCTGTGGTTGCAGAATTCCAGGAAACAGACTGCTTATTCCAGGAAACCGGTCTGCTTGGATCGCTTGGTTTCTGTTAATATCGAACTGAGATGTGACAGAAAGGGACGAAATGGAAAAGGAGCATGGGTAGGGGGTGAAATGGGAATGAAAAAAAATATTTAAATGAAATTGATCAGATGAATTAAAATTGGAAGGGGTCAAATGGGAATTAACGGATACCGGCGAAATGTCTGTCTGCCTGTCCGTCCGTCCGTCCTCTCTCTCTCTCTCTCTCCCCTTCTCTCTCTCTCTCCTTCTCTCTCTCTCTCTCTCCCCCTTCTTCCCTCCCTCCCCCTCTCTCTCTCTCTCTCTCTCTCTCTCTCTCTCAGAATGGAAGTAACGGACAGAGATGAAATGAGAAGGGGCGAAATGGGAAAGGGACGAACTGGGAGCGGGCGAAGCAGGAAGGGTCGGAATAGTACAGGGGCGAAATGGGAAAGGGATGCCCTGAATGAATTGGGAAGGGGCAGATTGGGAAGGGAGCGAAATGGAAATAAGGGGTAAAACAGAAAGGGGGCAGAATGGGACAGGGGCGACATGGAAAGGGGGCGAAATGAGAAAGGGAGGAATTGTAAAGGGGCAGAATAGGAAGGGACGAAATGGGAATAGATTGGGGGCGAAGTGGGAAGGGGCGAAATGAGAATAAACCGTGGGCATCATCCTTGACCCATAGTAAACATACGTCCAAAGTTTCAGAAAGATCGGCCCAGTAGTTTTGTTGCAGCGCGTGGAACACACTTCTCTCTCTCTCTCTCTCTCTCTCTCTCTCTCTCTCTCTCTCTCTCTCTCTCACACACACACACACACACACACACACACACACACACACACACACACACACACACACACAGAGAGAGAGAGAGAGAGAGAGAGAGAGAGAGAGAGAGAGAGAGAGAGAGAGAGAGAGAGAGAGAGAGAGAGAGAGAGAGAGAGAGAGAGAGAGAGAAATGAAATGAAATGAAATCTGTATTCCATAAGGCCAAGGCCCTCTCTGGAAGAGGGGAACAAAACAAATAGATGTATACACCATTACATACACATACATTAATATACATTCAAGCTATAGCAATCCGCCGCGCTTTAAATGCTTGATAAATATAAGTGCTAATTTTCTGACTGTATTACTGTTCGTTGAGGCTAACAAGAGTGATAAACGTAAACATTTGGATTATGAAAGAACGTTTGAGCTATGAACTTTTCTCTTATGCTGTTGAAGAATGAACAACATAATAAGAAGTGCATTTTCGACTATTTGGATTGCGTAATGTTTTTGCAATGATAAAGCAATGTAAAGAGACCCACCCTGGGAAAAGAAAATCCACAAAACATGTTTCTTTAATCTGTTCAAAAACGGATGTGTCCACCCCGCGCAGCAACACAATCGAGACAGCGCTGCCTCATGGAGTTGATGGTGTTTGCGATGACGGCCTGGGGGATGTTTTCCCACTCCTGTCGCAGGACGTGCAGCAGCTGTTTTCCGATTAGCTGGACGTGGGCGGTTTGCATGGACTCGCCGGCCAAGTTCTCCCCAGATGTTCTCGATTGGATTGAGATCTGGACTGTTCGCAGGCCATGCCATCCTGGTGATCCCAGCTTCCTGAATGAAAGTGTTGACAGCCCTGCAGCGGTGTGGTGTGGGCGTTGTCATCCTGGAGGACAGCTTGGGGTCCGATCTGCTGGAGGGTCGCTGTGACCAGAGGCTGTAAGATCTCCTGCAGGTAGCGCTGCCCATTGAGCATGCCCTCCACATGGTAGAGAGGAGTCCTGTAGTGTCGGCTGATGCCTCCCCAAACCATAATGGAGCCACCTCCAAAAAGCAGCCGCCTCCTGGATAGCATCATCTTGCAGCTGCTCCTGTGGGCGCCACCACACCCTGATGCGGCCGTCTTTGGGGCTCACCATGAAGCGCGATTCGTCGGTGAACAGGACATGGCCCCAATGAGCACGAGTCCACCTCAAATGGTCCTGGCACCAAGCAAGTCGGCGTGCCCTGTGACCTGCAGTCAGCATGGGCTTCTTCACCGGACGCCTGGAACGCAAGGCGGCGGCATGTAGGCGACGCCGAGTGGTCTGCTGCCCGCTTACTGCTGTGTTGGTGGAAGCACGCAGTTGCTGACTCAAGGCATTGGCGGTGGTTGTCCTCTCCCGAAGGGCCTGTCTGCAGAGGTACCGGTCCTCACGTTGTGTGGTTTTTTTGGGACGCCCTGGGCGTGGCCGTTCCTGGACGGTGCCTGTGGTTTGATGGCGCTGTCTCAGACGGATGATGACCGAGTGTGACACTTGCAGCCTTCTGGCCACCTCTCGGACGCCTACTCCGTCCTGCAGCCAGGCGATAGCTCGGGCACGACGATCGAAATTTTCTCAACTTTCGTCTCGCTGGCATGTTGGTGTTGTGCTTCAGAACGGGGTATTCGACGGCTTTTATGGCCATTGTGGTGAGCACAACGCACTCCCATACCTTCATGCTGTCACGTGCATCAGGATTTTCACCTGTAGACAGTTCGAGTCAGTGTGCACGGATTGCTGACAAACAGCTTGTTTTGCCAAACAAGAGCACTTTTCTGCACGCTCTCTGGGGAGTCAGTGCAGCAGCTGTTGCATGCTTGGCAGTATTTATTGAGAAGGCCTGACGACTGTCGCGTTCAGAAACCTTGGCAATTACTAACCTTTATTTGATATTTGATTTTGAAAGCACCTAAGGCATTCTGCGGTGTGGTCCTTAACTTATCGTTTCTTTCTTTGTTTCTTGTTGTTGTTGTTGTTTTTAACTGGGGGTACAATAAAATAAAGTCAGAAATCTACAATATGACTTCAGATCCGAAGTTTCTTCTTTCAAGGTGCGACAAAGTGTGCAGCAATGTCACATATGAAAAGTGACGACAAAGTGTGCAAACTTGTCGATATTTTTCATGGCTTGGACGACAAACTGTGCAGCACTCTTTGTCGTCGGCAACAACGACAACGTCGGCCCTCCCCAACATCTGCTAAGCTTCATAATCATACAGTCCTCTGCAAGTTTATGTACGCTTCTTCTTCTACTCTCTCTCTCTCTCTCTCTCTCTCTCTCTCTCTCTCTCTCTCTCTCTCTCTCTCACACACACACACACGCTTGCTTGCGTGCGTGCTCACGATTACACGTTCTCATATACATTATCTGTGTATACGCACACATGTATACGCACATAAGTACATGTGCCGGTTAGACACAATCGTTCCGGTATGGAACCGCATGACATTATATTACTTGTGACAGACAAACTGCAGCTATGATTAAAAAAATAAAAAAGAAGAAAATTGCAGCAGTATCTCTGAGTTGATGTCCATCTTTTGAAAAGGTCTCAGCATCTGTTCACATTACCGATAAAATTATCATCAGTAAATGTATGATCAGTAAATTTATTACCAGTTTTCTTTTGATGAAGAATTCTGTGAAGTTACTGGTACGAACTGATCATTCTCAACGAAAGAAATGTTTTCGTAAAAACATTTGGAAGAGTGACACGTTGGAGGTGTGTATTTTTGCAAAAATGCCTTATGTAATAAAAAAAAGGAAAGGTACACGGGAGGTAACTCTTTGAAACCTTACCAACCTATTACTTGCTTTGGTCGGAAAAATGGTCATTTTCACGCATGAAGTGACTCATAAAGACAGGTCCAGCATCGTTGGCAGAAGTCTGCACTCTCCTGACTGCTCTTCCAGCTGTTCACAGCTTTGGCCTGTTGCGTTTGATGGAGTTCAAGACACGAGATTCACCCTGGCTGTGACCGCGTAATGAGAGTCAACAAAGTCTGAATGAAAAAAAAAATGAATGAATACAAAGCAGGGAAGATCAGACTTCAAAGCATGCTGGAGGACTCGGGAGACAAGGTGGTAGAAGCAATCAAGCCCCAGCTGAAGACAGGCAGAAAATGGAAAGTTCAAGAGGCGATGGATTCTGCAAAAGAAAGTCTCAAGATCAGAGAAATAACAGGACACATACACAGACCAACAGACAAGGACTGGGGGTGACCAAAACTGAATGGTGGTCAAAGGCCAAAGGAAAAGTCAAAAGAGACATGATGATTCAGGAGATGAGAAAAGAAGAAGACCAAAAAAGACTCCAAAAAAGCAGTCCAGCAGAGCCAGCAAGGGCAATGGACAACGTGAGAGAATGCACTCCAAAGAAGTCTCACTTGGAATGACATTTGGCACATGGCCCCTCTCAGGTTCAGCTTTATTCTCAGATCTGCATATGGCCTTCTGCCCGCAAATGCAAACCTGGTGAAGAGGGGAAAAACAGACGATCCTCCATGCCCCCTCTGCCATGAAAAACAAACAGTGGAGCATGTTCTAAGCTCATGTAAAGTAGCCCTGGCTCAAGGAAGGTACACATGGAGGCACAACCAAGTGCTCAAAGAGATTGTACAAGTAGTCTGGGCTAGTACCAACACCACAAATTGGAAAATCAGGACTCCAAAAGCACCCGCAACATTCTTCACGGCAGGAGGCAGCGAATCATGGCCAAGAAACAACACATGCCACTCAGAACATGCAGGCAGAGTCTGCTGGATGGGGCAGATGACTAGAAGTGCACTGCAGACCTCCCAGAATGGAAGAGTCACCCAGAGATCATCAGTAAGAGTGGCATGAAACCAGAGATAGTAGTCCACTCTCAGTCAACCAGGCAGCTGATCATGATCGAGCTCACGGTATCATATGAGAACAGAATGAAGGCAGCTCAAATCTACAAGGCTGAAAGGTATGCTGATCTGGCAAACAGCCTGAGGAGAGAAGGATATCAGGTCAAAGTCCTCAGTGCAGAAATTGGAGCTAGGGGGTTTGTAGGAACGTCTGCATACAGCCTCATGAAACAGCTCTCAGTTGCAGGGAGGGAAAAAAAACAGAGCCCTGAAAGCAATGACAGAAGCAGCAGAGAGGTGTTCAAGCTGGATCTGATCAAGGAGGAACAAAAGTGAACTTCGTAAGGCTTAACTTTCCTACAAATATCAGGTGTTCCAGTGGCTCAGTGGTTAGTGCGCGAGTCATTAAGTGGAAAATGAGCATGTCCAGAGAGACATGGGTTCGAATCCCAGCCATGGCTCGTCCCAAGATGGGGGAAAAAAAAGGTCAGCAGAGGGACATCCGGAGTCATGAACCGGGTGTGGCCCAACCCCCCTAGAGTGTCAGGAGATAAGGGCCGAAACACTTGCTTGAAGGGGGCTTCTCTTCTGAGGACTCTCTGCTGCCACGCTCTCCACGAGTTTTCTTTCTACCAACGCGGTGTGGACCTTGAGGTCTGTGAGTTTCATGTTCAGGAGACACAGGCACTGTGGATATCCGCTCGAAAGTATGAACATGAGAGCTGGACAATAACAGCAGATCTCAATGAACATTCCAGGCTTCTGGTTCAAACGGCTCCAGCCAGATTCACGGCATAAAAAAATGCAAGACACAGAACTAGTTCTTTTCTTCGTCCACTCTGACAGGACCCCAGAGGCACTGATGAAGGCTGTTGTACAGCGGAGGCCTTTCAGAGATCCATAGAGCTTCTCCCTCGTTGATGTGTTGGCAGGCCAGGTCTCTGCTCTTAGCTTTTGATGTGTGGGACAGTCCTGCAGGAAGTGTTCCACAGTCAGTGGCTGTAACGCTTGGGTACCCTGAAGACTGGCCAATGTGGAATTTTGTGAACACGTGGAACTGGGTCAAATCTGTACATACAGTAGCAGACAAGAACTTCCGGCAGATGTCAATCACAGAACCACAAGACAAAGCACTAAGACAAAACTACACTTCCGGTAGCAG
This sequence comes from Conus betulinus, assembly GCA_016801955.1. Taxonomy (NCBI): domain Eukaryota; kingdom Metazoa; phylum Mollusca; class Gastropoda; order Neogastropoda; family Conidae; genus Conus; species Conus betulinus. The sequence goes on along the minus strand of JADBJO010002929.1, from coordinate 54,147 downwards.
GCAAGAACTTCGGAAAAGATCAAGTGCCATAACTCAGTCTTGGGCAGGGCATGTAACTCTCTGACACCCTGTCCAGAACCCCCGAGAAAATGGAAAAGATTGTGGAGAAAATTGAAAAGAAGGGTGAGTGAGGAAGAAACCAACAACAACAACAACAAAAAACATGCATTCAGCGGGGTGTCAACGCTGCATACGATCCGGCCCTACAGGCATTGCTTTGAGTGAGGGGGATGGTGGTGGTGGCTGGCTGGATTAAGTGAAAAATAAAACGGTTTTGCTTTGCCTTGCCGTAAGAGAGAGAGAGAGAGAGAGAGAGAGAGAGAGAGAGAGAGAGAGAGAGAGACGGAGAGTGTACGGGACAACAAAGATACGTGGTTGCCACGAACCTAGTTAGTGTAGGCAAAAAAACTTCCACCCGATTTCTTTCAGTTCGGGTGCTTTTGTGAGAGTGTTTTTTAAAAAATAAAATAAAAAATTTCTTGGGGGGGTGGGTATGTGCCCTATCCACCTCCATCGCTTTTTCCTGAGAATTGTTTTCATGCTTTCTTGATGGCATTGGAGAGTAGTTCTTCATTTGAGATGGTATTTGGCCAGAAAATTCTTAATATTCTTCTAAGGTTCTTTGTGTGGAAGACTGATAGCTTATTTAGGTCACTCTCTGTCATTCTCCAGCATTCTGAGCCATACAGAAGGGTAGAAATAATGCAGCTCTGATATAGTTTGAGCTTGGTTTTGATGCTGTATTGTTGGGACCTCCATACATTGCTTAGCATTCTGAAAGCATTTCTGGCTTTGTTTAGACGGTTCTTGATGTCATTGCCTGCTCCTCCGTCGTGTCTGACAATGCTGCCCAGGTAGGTGAAATTCTCAGTTGTAGGGAGGGTTTTCCATTCACTTGAATTGATGAGGAGGGGGGGGACATTCAAGGTCATTACCTCTGTTTTTCTTTGACTGATCTTTAGTCCAATCTGTTGTGCAAAGCTGCTGAGGCGGGATGTCTTTTCCTGCATGTGTTGGTGAGTGTGGGAGAGACAATGCCAGATCATCAGCAAAGTCAAGGTCTTCTAAGGCTGAGAAGAGTGTCCATCGTATGCCTCTTGTCTGGTCTTCAGTTGTTCGACGCATCACCCAATCTATGGCAAGATTAAAGAGCATTGCTGACATCACACAGCCTTGTCTCACTCCTGTTTTCACTTCAAAACTGTGGTCACTGTTTCCGACTCTGCATGTGAAGTTGTCATAGAAGCTTTTGATGAGAAGGACTATCTGCTGCGGTATCCCATACATTCGTAGTATGCGCCATAAGCTGTCTCTGTGGATGCTATCAAAGGCTTTCTCAAAATCCACAAAGTTGATGTACAGTTGTCTCTGCTGCCACTCTGTGCACTGCTCAATTATGTTACGCAGTACAAATATCTGGTCAGTGCATCCTCTTCCTTTTCGAAATCCTGCTTGTTCTTTTCTCAGTTGTTTTATCCACTGCATCTGATATTCGCTGAATGATGATCTTTGCAAGGATCTTACTTGGAATTGACAGGAGGGTGATTCCACGCCAGTTGTTGCAATCTTTAAGTGTGTTCCTTTCTTGGGGATCTTCACAATTATTCCCTCGGACCAATCATTTGTATCTTCTTTTCTTCCCATATAGTTATAAAGAGTGGCAGAAGTATTTGGGCCGCAAGATCTGGATCTGCTTTGAACACTTCAGCACTGAGGTTGTCTTGTCCAGGGGCTTTTCCGTTTTTTAGAGCTTTAATGGCAGTCACGATTTCTTCTTTTGTTGGTGGTTCAGCATTGATGTCAAGGTCATCTTCCGCAACTGGAATGTCGGCTTCTCTAAGAGGTGGTGGTCTATTCAGTGTCTCACTGAAATGTTCTGCCCATCGAGTTTCCTGCTCTGCTTCTGTTGTAGCAGTCGCCCCTGTTTGTCCATGATCGGTGTATCTGTTGTTCCACGATATTTGCCGCAGATTATCTTGGTGATCTTATATACCTTTCCTGTTCTCCTTTGTTGGCTGCATCTTCTGCTTCATCTGCAAGGGATTCCATGAATTCACGTTTGTCAGCCCTTGATTTCTTCTTCTTCACAGCTTCATTTGTTTCCTGGTACAGCTGTTCATACTTTTCCTTCAATCGTTTAGATTTTGCCTCCATCTTCTGCACCTTCAGGGCTCTGCGTTTTTCAATGAGCTCCCATGTGTTTGCTGTTATCCATTCTTTTTTTTTTCTGTTGTTGTGTTCTGAGACAGGTCTCACTGGTTTTCAGGTAAGCTGTCTTTACATGTTCCCATTTGGTGTTGACTTCATCCGAATCTGGCTGTGTGTGGTGATCTAGATCTGCCAGTGCTTGAAATCTGTTCTTCAGCTGCAGAACAAAAGTATTCTTTACTGTGGGGTCTTTCAACTTTTCTGTGTCAAAACCGTTGCCTTCCCGTTTTCCTGATTCCTGTTTTCCTGAGTTTCACTTTCAGTACTGCTACCACAAGGTGGTGATCGCTGCCAACATCTGCTCCCCCCCGTTCACCCTGACATCATGGAGTGAGCGTCTCCAAGTCCCATTTATCATTAGATGATCAATTTGATTTCTGTCCCTTCCATTAGGGGAATGCCATGTCAGCTTATGGATGTCTCTGTGTGGAAAGAGGGTCCCTCCAATAACAAGATTGTAGGTGGTACATAGTTCTAGCAGCCTCTCACCATTTGCATTCATGATGCCACAGCCCTCTTTTCCCATGGCTCTATCGTAGTTGGTGTTGTCACTTCCTACCTTCGCATTCATGTCTCCCATGACAATTTTTAAATCGTGCCTTGGAATATTTTCTAATTCAGTTGTAGCTGCTCGTAGAATTCATCTTTGTCTTGTTCGTCGCTGTCATTTGTGGGGGCATAACACTGGATGATAGTAGTGTTGATCTGTTTCCCCTCCCCTTCATCCTGATCTTGATGATTCTGCTATTGACAGGTTTCCACTCTATCAAACTGTTTTCTACTCCTTTCTTTAGGATCATGGCTACTCCTTGAAAGTGTTGGTCGTCATCCCTACCTGAGTATAGCACTGTCTCACCTGTGCTAGTTTTTAGTCTTCCAGAACCTGTCCACCTACTTTCACCTATCCCAAGGATGTGTAGTTTGTATCGTCTCATCTCTGCTGTAACCTGTGCTAGTTTTCCTGTGTCATACATCGTTCTCACATTCCAGAATCCAATCCTGGTTTTGCATTTGGTGTTCAGTACTTCCATCTTCCTGTCAGTGGCTTCCTTTCGGCTTTCACCACTGTCATTCATACGAGTATCTTCCGATGACTCTGGAAGCCCATCACACCCGAGTTTGGGTTCCTTGTGCTGCTTTTCCGTAACAAGAGATTTTCTTTACGGGACAGAGTTGTTAGCCCTGTGCCCAACCCCCAACCTGGAGGACCAGTGGATCACTCTTCGTCTGGTCCCTACCCTTTGACCTGTCCGGCATGGGTGGCCCTACCAGGAGACGAATCTCCCGCCGGCATAGCTCTCAGGGTCATCGGAGACACGCAAGCCCCCCAACCACGGCAAGGTTACACAGACAGACAGACAGACAGACAGACACACACGCATGCACGCACGCACACGCACACACACATGCATGCACTCACACACTCACACACTCACACACACACACACACACACACACACACACACACACACACACACACACACACACACACACACACACACACGCATGCACGCGCGGGCGCACGCACACCCACCCCACCCACCCATCCACACGAAAGTCGTGTCGGGTCATGCTGTTTATTACTCCGACGATGGGAGGGGTTCTTGTAGAGCTACCAGCCAGATTGAACTGAGCAATGCATGAAGAGTAACATGCCAAGACTGGAAGCCCAACGCCACCAAGCGCTGGGACCATTTCCATAGAGATTAACACTAGTTGTATTAAACAGACAGTACGGTGTAGAATTCTGAATCTTGAAGAAAAATCCTGACTCTAAAACACTAAAACAAAAAAAAAAAAAAAAAAAAAAAAAAAAAAAAAAAAAATTACGGTTCAGTCTGATCAATTAAATTATAATTTGATCTTGGAAAAAAAAAAAGTGCTAGAACCATTTCCATTTTCTTTTTTTACAGTAGTTTTTTTTTTGTTTTTTTTGTTTTTATAAAACAGACGATAGAGTGTTGAATTCTGAATCTTGGAATCACATGAAGTAGGATGTTTCTTTCTTTCTTTTTTTTTTTTTAAGAGAACAAAGTCTTCACTGAATCAGCAGAAAATGCTAGTCCTCTGTTATTACAGCCCAACACTTAATGAAAAATGTTCAATGTTGAATGATTTATGCAGGTATGTATTACTGAGCCCCCTTCTCCCCCCTCTCCTATTAAGGATAATAATGTGTGAAATGAATATGACCAGTGTTTCACCTGAACCACACTGTTTTTGTCACTCAATTTCTGGAGAAAAAAAAAACATGGTTTTTTTTGCTTTGAGTATGCAGCAAAATGGAAACACAAAACATGGATCAGAAATTCAATGCCCATCTTGTGCCAACTTGGAAAGAGAAGTGATTGCTTGTTCTTCGTTTTTATTGCCCTGAATGTTGTTCTTCTTGCCTCAAGAAGACCTAACAGGTCGAAACGCGTTGTGTTTTGTCTTTTTATTTGTTTGTCCATATTGAACGGCGGACTTACTCAAAATTCCTTTTTAAAACGTTACGGATTTGAAAGTTTTATGACAGACTATCTGGAAGTTTGGACAGATGGGATTTAACCCCCCTGCCACCACCCCCCCCCCCCCACTCCCCCCCCCCCCCCCACCCACCCCCATTCCACACAAACACACCACATAAATCTCCGCAATTCAAGATGGGGGAAAGATTCGAGTTCGGTGGAAATGTTAATAGTTAAGCCTCCTTCCCCTCCTTCGCTAAGTTATCTCTTCATTCTGGACTGAAAACTAGAGTTCTTGGCAGGCTTTTCATGTTCAGATGCACTCTACTACTCATTTTATGACTCTTGCTTTAGGTAGGAGTTGTGTGAAAGATTAAATCGGCGCTTTTGGCAAGGGAGACAAGTCCCTCATCCTCTGCGTTCAGGCTGAGGCTTTCACAGTCCAAACGCCTCCAGGCAGTTACCTCCCTAGGTGGTGAACAAGTTCAAGCGCTTTAAGCTGGAGTAGCAGCTTGGCAGCTCATGCTTCAACCCCCAATAAAGATAATTTGACTGACGTGACTTCACACACACACACACACACACACACACACACACACACACACACACACACACACACGCAAACTACCAATTTTTCATCCTTCTCATTTTTACACCTAACCTCCGCCTTTGTCTCTCAAGAGTGACAATCTGAATCCCTACATTCGCGTTCACTTTCCAAATCAGCTTGGTCAGCTAGATGGAAAAGGATTAAGGGACACACATCTTACAAGAAAAAAAAAACACGACGCGTTTCGACCTCGTTGGTCTTCTTCAGGCAGACAAACAACATTCAGGACAATGAAAACGAAGATAGAGCAATCACTCATCTTCTCAAATCGGGCGCGAGATGGAGAAAAGAAGTGATTGCTAGTTCTTCATTTTCAGTGTCCTGAACGCTGTTTCCCTGCCTGAAGAAGAAGACCAAAGAGGTCGAAACGCGTCGTGTTTTGTCCCTTTTGTCCGGCGGAATGATCGTAATTTCTCTTCAGAATTTGTTTCAGTTTTTGCCTACAGTCACTTAACTTTGAAACTAATCAAGGATGAAAAAGACCATGAAGAGCGAAAAGAAAAAGAAAAAACAAAAAAACAAACAAACAAACAAAAAATAAACTTAGGGAGATGAATGAGAAGAAAGGGACAGAAAAGATAACCATTCAGTCACAGGCATTCTTGTCTCTCAACCTCTCCTTCTGCCGTTATTGATCACTCTCTCGGATTTGAGATAGAAGTGGTCGGGAAACGCTCGCCAGCTTCTCATTCCTGCGTCGACTGTGCTGGTGGCTTACTTACTTAGACTTAGATGAGGCATGAGGATGTCAAGGCGCTCCACAGGTCATGGTCCTCGGCCAGGTTGGTAGTGTCACTCCATCCTCTGTCGATGAGTCTGAGGTCTTTGGACTCATACATGTTCAGACCTCGTAGGCAGTTTCTGTTGAGGAGCCAGGAGATCCTTCGAAGGGAGAAGAACGTGGTTGAGAGACCCATCTCCCACACTACCACGCATCCACGTACACCCAACATCACACAAGAAGGGGAGAGACAGATGGCTCCCTGATCCAACAGTTCAATCTCAAGTTTGTAAACCAGAAATCCAATTTGCCGTGGTACAGATTCAGCGCTGGAGGAGCGAGGAAAGAAGAGCAGAGGAAAGCAGGATGAGTACTGGGACAGGATGCTGACACGCAAGACCTTTCACATAATTACCTTCTTCCCTTCCTCCCCCCACCCTCATCCATTATCTGCCCGCAGGGAAAAAAAGGAAGAGGAAAGGGGAAGAAGCAGGGTGGGAAGTGGTGTGTGTGTGTGGGGGGAGGGGGGGGGACCAGTCAAGATAGTGTAATATCCATTTGAAGCTTTTCTTCTACTTGCGTTATTCACAAGCATAACGATTATACATTTGTTCCTTTCTTCCTCTCAAGAATGGAATAATATTGAAAAATCGCCCCAAAGGGTTACTACAGAAAGCACCAATACGACATTGTACAATAGTATTTCATGTATTGCAGGGTTCACCAAAATACAACTCCGTAAAACTATACTCGCTAACAAGAAACAAATACATGTCTGAATCTGTACACGAAACCCATTTGGCACCACACGATTTAAGTATTTGGTGTTTTCGAAAATTTGAAAAAAAAAAATTATTATGAACCGAGTCAAGCGACAGATCAACTTCCCTGAAATTAGCCACACGTTCCTGCCTTGGCTTGAGGCTGTGTCAGGCCAAATTGACATAGGCTAGAAGACCAGGCTACATTAAAATGTTGTTATGCTCTGCATAGTTATGCGGGCATTGTCTTCAGTTGCGACAAGCTCCTAGCATAACATTATCAGTCTCCAAAAATCCTCCGAAGTCAGAGTGTGGCTACCCATGTGGCAGGATAATAAAAAACGATCACACACGTAATGTTCTCATACCCAGCTGATGCATTTTTACCGTAGTGTTCAAATACTTCGGCTGTTTGGATGATCCCTGGAGTCTTTTAGCCAGGGTATGACAACAACAACAACAAAACAGCCGCATGTTCTAAGACTTATCAACAGTGGATGGTCGATGGGATACAAGTTGGAGGAGTCCTGGCGGGCGTCCCATGCTCTCTCCTTCAGAACTGGACTCTGCTGGCCCCTAGCTCCCTGATAACTCCCGACTGCTGGTCCTTGGAATCGTCTGAAGAAGGGCTCCAGCCTCTCAGGATCTCCCTGTCAGCGTCCAAGACCCGCTCCTGAGGATGGTGCCCAAGAGAGCCTTCAACAAAGGGTGACTTTCCCAGCCTCACTCCACTCAGCAAAGAAGAGTCTGATGTCAACTCATTACAATTTCCGTTCGTTCTCCCACCCCACCCTCTCCTCAGTATAGTAGGAGCTCTTCCAGTCAAGTATTACAGTACATTCATTAAAATCTAATGCCTTGGTATATGCCCTTTCCCACTCTCAACAAACAAGTGTCTGAAGCTAACTGTAAAAAAATTCCTTTCATCTCACCTGCACTCCCCCCTCCAGTAAAAGAACTTCTTTTAGTGTAATATTACGATACATCTATTGGAACCTAATGCTCGAAAGTGAGCCGCAGCGTATTGAGTGGGAACACTCAGGACCTGACGAAGGCCTGCCGCCTCTATTGCCGACTGGTCCCACCACGTACCGTGCTGGCAGAACACGTGGCGCAACGCACATGGACAAGACCATACTCACTGATATCCCCATTGCCGTTAAAGACAATGAAACGGCTGTCAGTCTGTTTATACTGTAATGTTCAGCCTAGTAGAGCCTCAGGTCCAGCTCAGTACAGCCCCGGATCCAGCTGTGTACAGCCTTATGTGCAGCTCAGTACAGCCACAGGTCCAGCTGAGTACAGCCCCCCAGGTCGAACTTAGTACAGCCCAGGTCAAGCTTAGTACAGTCCCAGGTCCAGCTTAGTACAGCCCCAGGTCCAGCTTAGTACAGCCCCAGGTCCACCTCAGTACATTCACAGGTCCACCTCAGTACAGCCCAAGGTCCAGCTTAGTACAGCCCCAGGTCCATCTCAGTACAGCCACAGGTCCAGCTCAGTACAGCCCAAGGTCCAGCTTAGTACAGCCCCAGGTCGAACTTAGTACAGCCCCAGGTCAAGCTTAGTACAGTCTCAGGTCCAGTTTAATACAGCCCCAGGTCCAGCTTAGTACAGCCCCAGGTCCACCTCAGTACATTCACAGGTCCACCTCAGTACAGCCACAGGTCCAGCTCAGTACAGCCCCAGGTCCAACTCAGTACAGCCCGAGGTCAAGCTCAGTACAGCCCAGCTCAGTACACCCCCAGGTCAAGCTCAGAACAGCCCTAGGTCCAGCTCAGTACAGCCACAGGTTCAGCTCAATACAGCCACAGGTTCAGTTTAGTACAGCACCAGGTCCAACTCAGTACAGCCCCAGGTCCAGCTTAGTACAGCCCAGGTTCAGCTCGATCAGCACAGCTCCATGTCCAGTTTAGTACAGCCCCAGTCGAGCTATACAGCCCCAGATCCAGCTTAGTACAGCCTCAGCCCCAGCTCAGTATAGCTCCATGTCCAGCTCAGTAAGCTCCATGTCCAGTTCAGTACAGCCCCAGGTCGAGTTTAGTACAGCCCCAGATCCAGCTCAGAACAGTCCCAGGTCCAGCTTAGTCCAGCCACAGGTCCAGTTCCGTGCAACCCCAAGTCCAGCTTAGTATAGACCCAGGTCCAGCTTAGTATATCCCCAGGTCCAGCTTAGTATAGCCCCAGATCCAGCTCAGTACAGCCACAGGCCAAGCTCAGAACAGCCCCTGATCCATTTTAGTATAGCCACAGGTCAAGCTCAGTACAGCCACATGTCCAGCTCAGTACAGCCACAGGTCCAGCTTAGTCCAGCCACAGGTCCAGCTCTGTGCAACCCCAAGTCCAGCTTAGTATAGCCCCTGATCCAGCTCAGTACAACCACAGGTCAAGCTCAGTTACAGCCACATGTCCAGCTCAGTACAGCCACAGGTCCAGCTTAGTACAGCCCAGGACCAGTTCGATCAGTATAGCTCCAGGTCAAGCTTTGTACAGCCCCAGATCCAGCTTCGTGCAGCCCAAGGTCCAGCTCAGTACAGCCACAGGTCCAGTTTAGTACAGCCCCAGATCCAGCTCAGTACAGCCCCAGGTCCAGCTTAGTACAGCCTCAGGTCCAGTTTAGTACAGCCTCAGGTCCAGCTTTGTATAGGCTCAGGTTCAACCTAGAATAACCCTAAACCCAGCTAAGAACAACCCCACACACAGTCTAGAACAACGCCAAACCCAGCCTAGAATAACCCAGACCCAGCCTAGAACAACTTAAGACCCAGCCTAGAACCACCCCAGACACAGCCTAGAACCATCCCACACCCAGCCTCGAACAACACCAGACCCAACCCAGAGCGGTCCCCCAGACCCAGCCTGGAACAACCCCCAGACCCAGCCAGAACAACCTAAATACCCAGCCTAGAACAACACCAGACCCACCCTAGAACCACCCCCACACCCAGCCTAGAACAACCCCACACCCAGCCTAGAACAAAACTATAACCCAGCCTAGAACCACCCTGACCCAGCCTAGAACAAAACCCCACACCCAGCTTAGAACCACCCCACACCCAGCCCAGAACAACCCCAGACCAAGCCTAGAACAACCCCCAGACCCAACCTAGAACCTCCAACAGACCCAGCCAAGAACCACCCCAAACCCAGCTTAGAACAACCGCCACACCCAGCCTAGAACCACCCCAAGATCCAACCTAGAACAACCCCAAACTCAGCATAGAACAACCCCCAGATCCAGCCTAGAACAACCCCAAACCCTGCCTAGAACAACCCCCAAACCCAGCCTTGAACCACCCCCCTGACCCAGCCTTGAACAACCCCTAGAACCAGTCTAGAACCACCCTCAGACCCAGTCTTGAACAACCCCTAGAACCAGCATAGAACCACCCCCAGACCCAGCCTGGAACAACTCAGACCCAGTCGAGAACAAACCCAGACGCGACCTTGAACAACTCCTAGAACCAGCCTAGAACCGCCCCAGGCCCAGCCTACAACAACTCAGACCCAGCCTAGAACAAACCCACACCCAACCTAGAACCACCCCACCAGACCCACCATAGAACACCCCCAGACCCAGCCTAGAACACCCCAAGAACCAACCTAGAACAACCCCAGTCCTAGCCTAGAACCACCCCACGCCCTGCCTAGAACAACCCCACACCCAGCCTAGAACTACCCCACACACATAGTGTCAAACAACCCCCAGACCCAGCCTTGAACCACCCCACAACCAGCCTAGAAAAACCCCAGACCCAGCCTAGAAGCACCCAGATCCAGTGTAGAACCACCTCAGACCCAGCCTAGAACCACCCCAAAAACTAGCCTAGAACAACCCCAAACCAAGCCTAGAACCACCCAGACCCAGCCTAGAACTACCCCAGACCCAGCCTAGAGCCATCCCACACCTAGCGTAGAACAACCCCCAGACCCAGCCTCGAGCCACCCCAGACACACCCTAGAACCACCCCACACCCAGCCTAGAACCACCCCCCACACCTAGTCTAGAATCAACCCCAGACACAGCTTAGAACCATCCCAGACCCCAGAACCCCCAGACCCAGCCTAGAACACCCCCAGACCTAGCCCAACAATCCCCACACTAGCCTAGAACCACCCCACACCCAGCATAGAAACACCCCAGACACAGCGAAGAACAATCCCACACTAGAACCACACACACCCCAGCCTAGAACCACCCCACACCCAATAACCCCAGCCCAGAAAACACCCCCCAGACCCAACCCAGAACAACCCCAGACGCAAGCCTAGAACCACACCACCAGACCCAACTAGAACCACTCCACAGACCCAGCCTAGAACAAACCCAGACACAGCTAGAAACCACCCAGATCCAGCCTAGAACCATGTAACCCCAGACCCAACCTAGAACCACCCCCAGACCCAGCCCAGAACAACCCCAGACCAAGCCTAGAACAACCCCCAGACCCAACCTAGAACCTCCAACAGACCCAGCCAAGAACCACCCCAGACCCAGCTTAGAACAACCGCCACACCCAGCCTAGAACCATGTACCACCCCAAGATCCAACCTAGAACAACCCCAAACCCAGCATAGAACAACCCCCAGATCCAGCCTAGAACAACCCCAAACCCTGCCTAGAACAACTCCCAGACCCAGCATAGAACAACCCCCAGACCCAGTCCAGAACAACCCCCAGACCCAGACTTGAACCACCCCCCGACCCAGCCTTGAACAAACCCTAGAACCAGCCTAGAACCACCCCAGACCCAGCCTAGAACAACTCAGACCCCCAGCCTAGAACAAACCCAGACCCAACCTAAACCACCCCACCAGACTCAGCCTAGAACACCCCCAGACCCAGCCTAGAACACCCCCAGAACCAACCTAGAACAACCCCAGACCTAGCCTAGAACCACCCCACACACCCTGCCTAGAACAACCCCACACCCAGCCTAGAACTACCCCTGGCCCCAGCTTAGAATCACCCCACACCTAGCGTCGAACAACCCCCAGACCCAGCCTAGAACCACCACCCCAGACCCAGCCTAGAACCCCCACAACCAGCCTAGAACAACTCCAGACCCAGCCTAGAACCACCCAGACCCAGCGTAGAACCACCCCAGACCCAGCGTAGAACCACCCCATACCCAGCCTAGAACAACCCCAGACCCAGCCTAGAACCACCCAGACCCAGCCTAGAACTACCCCAGACCCTGCCTAGAGCCATCCACACACTAGTGTAGAACAACCCCCCCAGACCCAGCCCCGAACCACCCCAGACACACCCTAGAACCACCCCACACCCAGCCTAGAACCATCCCACACCCAGCCTAGAACCACCCAGACCCAGCCTAGAACAACCCAAGATCCAGCCTAGGGCCATCCCACACCCAGCCTAGAACAACCCTCAGACGCAGCCTAAAACCACTCTCAAACCCAGCCTAGAACAACCTCCAGACCCAGCGTAGAACAACCCTCAGACCCAGCCTAGAACAACTCCCAGACCCAGCCTAGAACAACCCCACACCCAGCCTGGAACAACCCCCCAGACCCAGGCTAGAACAACCCCCAGACCTAGCCTAGAAGAACCCCACACCCAGCTTAGAACAACCCCAGACCCAGCCTAGAACCACCTCAGACGCAGCCTAGAACAACCCCCAGACCCAGCCTAGAACAACCCAGACCCAGCCTAGAACTACCCCAGACCCAGCCTAGAACAACCCAAAACCCAGGCTAGACAGACTCCCCCCCCCCCCCCCCGACCCAGCTTAGACCAACCCTCTACCCCCCCAGATCCAGGCTAGAACAACCCCAGACCCAGCCTAGATCCACCCCCACACCCAGCCTAGTACAACGCAAGACCCAGCCTAGTACAACCCCCAGACCCAGCCTAGAACCACCCCAGACCCAGCCTAGAACACGCCCAGACCCAGCCTCGAGCCACCCCACATCCAGCCTAAAACTACTCCAGACGCAGCCTTGAACCATCTCAGACCCAGCCTAGAACACCCCCAAACCCAGCCTAGAACAACCTTAGGCCAACAATCACACGCTACCTACAGGTCACACGCTACCTACAGGTGTCAAAGAATAGAGAACTTTGTCAGCTCGTTCCCAGAAGAAGGCCATCCTGGGTGGAAGGCCGTCAGAGCTGATGGGGGGGGGGGGGGGGGGGGGGGGGGGGGGGGGGGCTACCATGTCAAATCCTATGGATATGTACAAACTTGACTGTTCACTGTAACCATAACCTTGCATGTAATACGTACCGATCTCAGTACGCTGCTGAACGATGAACGACATAGATCTCAGTACACTGTGAACTATGAACGACGGGAGGTATGGTGAACAACATGAACTATGAGCAGCATGAACTATGACCAACATGAAGTCTGCAACATGCATGATCAGTGGCCAGTGAGAAGAACAGTACTGCATTACATACACTCCCACACCCAAGTCTCTCTCTCCCCCCCCCCCTCTCTCTCTCTCTCTCATCTTATTTGCATTGTTGACCCTACTTTGGGCGAGTACTGGATGTAAAAAAGCACATTAGTGTTAATCTATCATTCTCGTAAATAATTTTGTCTTGTCTTTGTCTTGTCTTGTCTTGTCTTGTCTTGTCTTCTCTCTCTCTCTCTCTCTCTCTCTCTCTCTCTCTCTCTGTGCGTGTGCGTGCGTGCGTGCGCGCGTGCGCGCGCGCGCGTGTGTGTGTGTGAGTCTGTGCGCGTGCTCTTCTTCTCTCTCTGTCTGGCTGTCTGTCTGGCTGTCTCTGTCTGTCTCTGCCTGTCTGTCTGTCTGTCTGTCTGTCCATCTCTCTCTCTCTCTCTCTCTCACTCTCTCTCTTATGCACTGGTTCCTTCTTTCTGTGACGAAAATGGAATTTCTCTTTCTACTGGTTTCCTCCTACCAAAGTCGGTTAAGCTATATAATTTCATCTGGTCCTCTAAACGTCGTGTACATGGCCTTCCTCCAACTCTCTCTCTCCCTCCCTCTCTCTGTCTCTCTCTCTATCTCTCTCTCTCTAATCCCTTTCTCTACCTAATCTCAGTAACTAATTCACACACACACACACACACACACACACACACACACACACAACACATCACACACACACACACACACACACACACACACACACACACACACACACACACACACATTCACACACACACACCGTCTGTGCTCTCAGTGTCTGTTGTCTGGGCTATTACGCAAAAAGCCATTTACATAACGGCCCAGACAACTGAGCTGGAACGCGTGAAAAGAACGAGAATAAAGAACCAGCGCCACCAGCCCTGCACCCGACACCCGGTGTTGTGTTCGTTTCCCTTGCCAACCACCGTGAACACACCACCAATTATCACGTGCTCGTTCGCTTTGGTCATTGCCATATATGGAAATGCAGCCCCCGTGCTTCACACAACAGACCAATCATCAAACGTTTTACAACGACTGACGCACTGGCTCCGTGTACTTTTTTTTTAAATTGTCGAAGGTATTCTCAAACCGTAACCAAGAGTGCATAAAAGTTTTTTTGTCATCGTTGTTCGTGTAGGTCTTTGGTACGAAAAAGCACATTTAAAAAAATCTATCTACGACCGTCTGAAATTAGCTTTACCAAGCTTTGTGGACTCTTTTCAGACTGTCCCCATTTCATTGGAAGCCTTGGTGTGTGAGAGGGACAAAGCCAGACAGGCAGGCCGATGTTGACGTAAACATTGGCGGTTGCTAACGGTGGAGGGATAAATTAGAGGCCCCGCTGGCTTCTCTCGTCATCGCCGCTGTGGAGGTCTTGTCGTTTGCCACCAGTCAGTCACACAGTGTGACCAGTCTCCGCCACTTCACTTCACACCCTTCTTCATGGCTTGGGGAGGACACGTTCACCATGAAGCTGCTCTTCGCCCTCCTTGTGGTTTCCATGCTGACGCTGAAGGTGGAAGGAATCGGGTAAGTGGTAATGTGGATTGTTAGAATGCTGGGTGACTCAATGACCCGGGTGGAAGACTGGGCATAGGCCAAAGGTGGTGCGTTAAAATCAGCAGCACTCTCTCTTGTAAAATAGAATCAAGAAAACTAAAGAAAAGAATTAAAGAAGTGAGGGGAGGATACAGAAAGACAAGAAAAAAAGGAATCAATATGGTTATGTAGCAGCAGGGTATAACTGTGTTGGCTGGTAGAGAAAGAGTTGACAATGGTGCGTCTTTCATAAGCGCGGAGAATGGGGTGAGGGCAAGTAAGGCATACCTTAGACTACAGTCTTGTTCTTAAACACTTATAAAGTGTTAAAAGTAAAACTGCTCAAAGGAAAAAGGAACACAAGAAGAAGAAGAGGAGGAGGAGAAGGAGGAGGAGGAGGAGAAGAGGATGAGGAGGAAGAAGAGAATAACAAGAACAAGAACAAGAAGAACAAGAACAAGAAGGATAAGGATAAACACAACGACAAGAAGACCAAGATGAAGTAGATGAAAATGAAGAGGAAGAAGAAGACCAATGAAATAAACATTCAAAGAAAACAAGGAAGAAAGGAAGGAAGGAAAGAAAAGCAAGTAATTAAACACACACACACACACACACACACACACACACACACACAC
This sequence comes from Conus betulinus, assembly GCA_016801955.1. NCBI lineage: Eukaryota > Metazoa > Mollusca > Gastropoda > Neogastropoda > Conidae > Conus > Conus betulinus. The sequence continues at coordinate 38,821 of JADBJO010002929.1, read as the reverse complement.
ACACACACAAAAAGCATTACAGAAGCGCTTTCGGTTTTTGCAAACCTCCTCAGCTGACCATGGAAGTCGCCGTCAAAACTAGTTAACGTAATGTGTGTTTTTTTTTTACGTCATTAATGCCCCACCCCCCTCATTACTGTATGATAAATTGTGATGCCTGGGTGAAGTCTTGATTCAGTGGGGCAAATTTCCCAAGGCAGATTGTTCATGTGAAACCAACTAATCCCACACATTGAGACCAAACGGGTAGTTGGTCTTCAACTTGTGTCTCCACATCATCTCTCTATCTTTTCTTTTCTGTGCATCTGTGGTCTTTATGAGTTCAATTACACAACATTTCAAATCTGACAGCTGGTGTCCAGGTCCACAGAAATGCATATCACGAGTGTATCTTGCTTTCTGATGATGTCAGAGCGATGACCACTGAAGCGTGTTTGTAGGTTGTTTCCCGCCTCACCAACATACTGTACATCCTGGTAATGTCCACAGTTGATCAGGTACACTAGGTTGGTACTTTTACACATAGATGAGTCCCTTATTTGGAACTGGTGACCCGTGCGAACACTCTTGAAGGAGGTCGTTTCCTCCAGGTGTTCCCTTGCACAGAACGCATCGTTTCGCTGTGCATATGAAGCAGACTGGTACCAATGAATCTGTAGCAGACGCTTGATGTTGCGCTGCTGGTGGTTTGCTGGGCATCAGAAGGTTCCTCAGATTGCGACAGTTACGCTCACCAACAATTGGAGGTTTGGGAACGGCTCTCTTCATGCGTCTACTTCTGTGGAGCTCCGTCATTTTTCCTTCAGCCAGAAGGCCAGAGGAGGGACGGAAGGGTTATGGCGGATAACAAATGGCACCCTGTCTGACTGATGGTTCCTCCGTTGGTACTGGAGTGCATCCTTCCTGGGAAGTGTCTGTGCCTTGTTGATGGCAGAGTCCACCAGAGCTAATGGATTGCCATGGTTACATGTAGGTGGGTTTTCAGCTCTCTGCATCGTCAGGAACACATCATCTTTACAACAGATTCTTCGCAGGCGGATAGTCTGCCCGTAGGGGATGCCTCTCAGTGTCTAGGGTGGCAGGAGTTGAAAATAATCAACACGAAGAAGAAGAAGAAGAAAGAAGAAGAACAAACAACAACAACAACAACAACAACACGAAAACGAAGAACAAGAACGAGAACGAGAAGAACAAGTAGAAAAAGAAGCAAGAATAAGAGGACCAAGAATATTTCTGATCTTATTACAGGTGTGACTTTTCGTAGAAATAAACCTGATCACTGGAAAAGGAGTTTCTGTGCGCATACACGAAATCGCGAGCTAGCGCGTGCATGCGCATGCGCGCGCGCGTTTGTGTGTGTGTGTGTGTGTGTGTGTGTGTGTGTGTGTGTGTGTGTGTGTGTGATATGATATGCTGATTGCTGCTGTTGAGAATACTCACATTTTATTGGCCTTGATGTCAGAACGAAAGTAAAAAATGCTTAATAATCCTCCTCTCTCTCTCTCTCTCTCTCTCTCTCTCTCTCTCTCTCTCTCTCTCTCTCTCTCTCTCTCTTCTGTGTCTTTTGTGTACGTATTATAGTGTGATGGAAATCTTCCTTTGGATATTTGCGTAATCTGGAGATTGAATGAAGTCAGCCTGATTCTCGCTGTCATTTTCTTGATTTGTGTTTTTACATATATCTACCTGTTTTCTAAACGCCCTCTGCTTATGCTCCATACTTTCATTTAAGAGATAATTGTGTGTGTACATTTTTCTCAACGTGTATACGCACACAGATAATAAGAGCGGCATGGCATCACGCAGCATTAAACCACATGACATAATTTACACACACACACACACACACACACACACACACACACACGCGCGCGCGCGCGCGCGCGCGCGCGCTCGCACACACTCACACACACACACATACATTCACACACGCTCGCACGCCCAAGCACACACACACACACACACACACACACACACACACACACACACACACACACACACACACACACACTGGCGCGTGCATGCACGCGCCCTTGCACTCGAACACATGTCCCCATGAAGAAGCGAGCGAAAATAGAAATGATGGTAAACGTGGGATCAGATGCCTTTACTTTCCAGCCAGGGACTAAAGCAAGCGTAAGAATCCGCTGCACTTAACCCATTAATGTCAGCCCATAAAACCTCTTTAAATTTTTAGAGGTTTTAGGTGGTTTTGAGTTTGAAACACATCACCTTTTACAAAAAATAACATGATTTGATGAAAAGATGATGATTTTGCAGATTTTACAGATGTGCGCTCTCCGAGAGTGCATGGGCACAAGTGACTACGTCAGGATTACAGTTAGGTGCACTCTACAGGAGTGCATGGGCACATAAGAGGGCAGTGTTTTCTTGCTGAAATAATAACAAAAGATGAAGGTGAGCTCAATACTGCCTTTATCTGGCAATATATAGGGAAACATAAAGACTGACTGACTTTAGTAAATAAAGAAATGCAGATGGTCTTCAAATCTGGTACGGGTCATAGCATTGTACACAGCTTCATTTCGGACATCAGTGCTCCTCTCCCAAAACATGCGGCGCCTTGGCAATGGGTTGTACCCAGAAACAAGGAGGATTGCCAAGAATGTTCTCATGTCCTGCCTGTTTGTCTGGAAGACGTGGTCTCCTTTGTCTCGGCTGGCATAGAGTTGTGTTTTTTCAATGAGGTAGTCAAATACATCATCATCGAAAATCAGCTCAAGTCTTGTGGGGGTAGGTTTTTTTCAAGGAACCTAGGAGGAGGAACATTTGGCTATGGTTGCTGCTGGGTAGGCAGTCTATTCTGAAGTAGATCCTGTCGTCTCCAGCCTCTATTCACCTGATTCAGACAAACGCGATTTCTGACGACCTGTGCAGCCTGTAGCTGACCTGGAACACCTGGTGCTGGTTTTGCTGAGCTGCAGGAGGTGGTGCCTGGTTGTTGGGTGGTAGTTCTTCTCGTTGAACATGATCATTGTCAGTGGCTACATTATCTGGAGCTACATGTTGATGCGCTTGAACTTCAGGCTGGTCATCAAAGAGGTCTTCATCAAAGTCCATTCTGACAGCTTCACCTCCTGGACAGTGGAACTTTCAATCTTAGTAAAAGCAATCATTATCACTAGATTCTCAATATGCTAAATTTATAAATAAACATCATTATGGAGGGTAAAACAATTTTAGCAAGTTTTTTTTTTTACTCACTGGTTTGAGGATAAAGTTGACGCGGCCATCTTGTTTCAATGAAGCAGAAGCTCAGGAATGTAGTCAAGGGAGTCAACTCTCATTGTGTTTAGATACATACAAAAACATGCCTTGAGGTGATCTGAAACAATTCAAACGCTTCCACATGAAAGGCGGGTCTACCAGATCAAAAATACCCATGCACTCTGGGAGAGTGCAATGTCATTAATGGGTTAAAATCCACAGCGTAAAAGACAGACTGGCATTTAACGGGAAGGGGATACGAGAAGTAATCTTTCTCCAGTGAGAGCTCTCAGTAATGTTTTGTGCTCCAAAGGGGAGGTCAGCAAGACCAGTAAGCCACAGTTGTTTCGCCCCCTGAACAGCTCGTCAGCGTTTTAATGGATCTGACTTACCTGCTCGTGGGAAACACATCCATACAACAGAAAAGGGAAATCGTATAGACCGTTCCACACACACAAAGAATGTCTCCATAAAAACAAACACGAACACTCAGTGTATGAAGAAAAAAAAATCATTTAAGATTTTAAGCAAAATTTGTCTAAAAATCAAATCATTAAAGACACAGACTATACTGGTCAGTAACTAGGGCTGAAAATCCACAAGGATTTATACAAAATCCCCAGTTTAAAGTGCTGGAAACTGCTTCACGGCAAGCTTAAAGGACTCGTGGGCTAATGTGGGACATGCAGAATTAGAAATGACGATAAAGCCTGGACCCAGATGATTTCCTTTCCAGACAGAGAGTGGAGCAAGCATTAAATCCGTCCCCAGTTTTAAAATACAGACTTTTAAAAGACAGAGGGGATTGGGGGGGGGGGGGGGGGGGGGGGGAGGGAAGTAATCTGCACCAGCAAGTGTTCTCATTGATTTCATGGTCATCTCTCTCTCTCTCTCTCTCTCTCTCTCTCTCTCTCTCTCTCTCTCTCTCTCTCGATCTATCTATCTATCTCTGCTTGTCTGATGGACTATTTGTTTTTTTCTGACTGCATAAAGGTACATTCAGATGGCGCATTTTTACAGATTTCACAACCCATGCTCCACCTCGGTCTTTGCAGCTGCTAATCTATCCCAATATCTGTCATGCGTGTACACCTGCTGATCTATCTCAATACAAAATATTTATGTAGAGTTCTAAACCGCTCTGATAACTCTGATTCTATACCAGCAGGTATAGTTTGTGTACGCCTTCAAATCCATGCTGTTACCTGTGCACTCTGCTAATCCTTCATGTTCTTCGTGTACAGCTGTGAAATGTTTAAAACTTGGTACTCTATTCTGATATTTGTTAGCTGTGTACATCTCTTAATCCATCCCCTAATCTTTTATTTGTACTCACCTGCCAACCCATCCCAACATCCCGTGATATGTGCACACTAACAATCCATCCCAGTATCTGTAATTTATGTACACCTGCCAATCCATCCCAATATCTGTGATTTGTGCACACCTGCCGATCCATCCCAATATCTGTGATTGGTGCACACCTAACAATCCATCCCAATATCTGTGATTTGTGCACACCTAACAATCCATCCCAATATCTGTGATTTGTGCACACCTGCCAATCCATCCCAATATCTGTGATGTGTGTACAGCTGTTAGCCCATCCAAATTTCTGTGATTTGTGTATACATGCCAGCCCTTCCCAATATCTATGATTTGTGTACATCGGATATCTGTGACTTGAGTCCACGCGTGCGCGCGCGCGCGGCGTGTGCATTTGTGTGTGTGTGTGTGTGTGTGTGTGTGTGTGTGTGTGTGTGTGTGTGTGTGTGCGTGCATGTGTGCGTGCGTGTGTGTGTGTGGTGTGTGTGTGTGTGTGCATGCATGCATGTGTGCGAGTGCATGCTTGCGTATGTATATGTGTTTGTGTGTGCGCGCGTGCGCGCATTTACGAACCCATTCCGTTTCCTGTAATTTGTGCACGGCTGCTAATCCATCCTGATAGCTGTTATTAGTGTCGGCTGCTAACGCATGCCAATAATATCTGTGATTATCATCATTTGCTGACCCGTGTCGATGGCTGTGAGTTGTACACAGCTGCTGATCCAGGTGGATAGCTGTGATTTGTGTGCACAGTTGCTAAACCCAAGGCGATGTCTGTGACATGTGTGCAGCCAACGACGCTGCATGTGTAGTAGCAACCGATACTTGCACCGACACCAACGCAGAATGCAAATCTGATGGAACAGCCACCAAGTGCCTCTGCAAGATCAATTACGTCTACGATGCAGCCTCAACCTGCAGTGAGTGCCAGACTTAGCCTGCTGTTGTGGCAATGGGCCAGAGAGGAAGAAAGAAGAGAGGGAGGTGGTTGGGAGGAGAGATAGAGGGGGAGGGAAAAGGGGGGGAGAAGGAAAGAGGGGGAGAGAAGAGAAAGAGAGAAGACAGGAAAGAGAGACAGACAGAGCGAGAGAGAGAGAGACAGAGAGAGAGAGAGAGAGAGAGAGAGACAGACAGAGACAGAGAGAGAGAGGCAGAGGGAGACAGACAGACAGACAGAGAGAGAGAGAGAGAGAGGAGAGAGAGAGAGAGAGAGAGAGAGAGAGAGAGAGAGAGAGTGACAGGCGTACAGAGAGATTCAGATTCAGATGTTTTATTCTTATAGAGACAGACACACAGACAGAGAGACAGACAGACAGACAGAGACACACACAGACACGAGAGAGAGAGAGAGAGAGAGAGAGAGAGAGAGAGAGTGAGTGACAGGCGTACAGAGAGATTCAGATTCAGATTCAGATGTTTTATTCTTATAGGGCCTTGGCCCCTCAGAAGGGGGATGTACATGTAATATAGAAAGTCGCACTACCAAATTCATCATAATAATTACGTTACACAAATGCTTCGTCTTTTGAAAGCTTTGTATAAATAAACTGCAAACTGTTTTATAATGCTTTCATTCTGAGATGACATTAACAAAATAAGCTTGAATAAGCAAGGTCTTGTATAAAATTTCTGTGAAATAAATTGTTCTCTTATATCTTGCAATTTTGGATAAATTAATGCAAAATGCATTTCATCTTCTGTTGACTGTCGACATAATGGACACAACAATTCAGAGGCATCTATTCGTCTATAACGATAATAATGAAC